>JZKD02S0274323.1:0-20510 GCA_000966675.3 Picea glauca
CAAATGTTTATCTATGTTACATTGTTTTTATTTATGGGTTTTATTTTCTATGCATATACTTTGATCTTGGTCGAATTATATGTTGTTGTGTATATGTTTATTTGTGTAATGCCCCATATTAATAAATAAATATTTAAATAATATAAAAAATAGAAATACAATAATTAATAAAAATAGAAAGAAAATAATTAATTTATTAATAGAATAAAAGGTGAAAATAAGAAAAGATAAATTAAGAAAATGTTAAAAATGACATGATTAATTATTTAATGACACATGTGACTTATGCATGTAAAGGATTACATGAATGGGTAAGAAGAATTCTATATAATGAAGGAGGAGAAGAAAGTTTGGGGGATATTTTGTTGAGGAAATTTGAGGAAATGCTTGGAAGTTGGCATAGTTAGTTGATTAAGGGATTGGGGGCTCTCAGTCACAATGTTTGAGGGGTTGGTTGGGAGAAGAGTCATCCCCCACACTCTGTTGCGGCATGCTATATCAAATCTTGAAACACAATGGATCGGTAGGTATAGCATTATAAGTAATTCAATGTATTCACCTCTCAGGTAAGTATCTCACTACTTGCTCATTCTTGTCAATTATCTAATCTAAATAATGTATTTCTACTTTGTTCAGTTAATGATTGTAAATTGATAAATTTATTTATACTTTTAATTGAATTGGAATTTGGGCCATTACATATGGTATCAGAGCCCATGGTATAACTCTTAGATCCTATCGACCTTCCTGAAATACACTCGCTATCTATTCTTTCCATTGTTCCGAATGGATTGAATCAAAATAGTCATAGATCCAACATCCATTAATAAGAATTCAAGGATAATGAATAGAGAGCTAGTCGGTCATCAAAAAAACCTGTAAGTAATAATAATGAAAACCTATAGAGTCATAATGACATCAACCCTCTTATATTCAAATTCAAATGAATATTTTATTAGTTCTTGATTAGATTAAAGATCGAATTAATCTTCTACAAGTTCTTTGGGTCACCCTGGAATGACATTGACTATTCTACATAGAGCTCCATTATCCAAGATCTTCATCATGAACCAGGGATCCTTCGTTAGTAGTTTCCTATCAAGTACTCAGTGGGAAACTGGAAGAATTAATTTGGCAACCGCCACAATGGGTGGAGATTATTTTATTCCCTTTTATAAAGTAAAAATATGTTGTGACTGAGTGGCGATTTGAACCCTGCACCTATGAACGACAAACTTATGTGGTTTTCTTTGAATTCAATGGGAAAACAAGATTTTTCACGTGTGTGATCATCACATGCAGTGTTGTAGAGAAAATTGAGGCATAACCATTGAAAGACAAAATCCTTCATCTCACAAGCAAATTTAACTAATTTGAATCAATACCATCTCGTTAACACCATATATATAATAGGAAATAGTGTTGATTGATAAATTCATTAAAGAGAGGGATTCTTCAAGTCGAGGGGTCTGTTCATGACCTTAAGTTTTTGTGCCAAAATCTACAGAGTAATCCCATTCATTACATTATTATCACATTGTCTTATTACTTTTATTGCACATCGCATTTAGTATCACAATACATTTGACTCCATAATACGTAGTTTCAGAACCTTTAATCCAACCCTATTATTTCTACCACTTCTATTACAAATACTCTACTTGTTGGGCCATCCTAGACCTTTGAGTTGGCCATTGTACCCCTTCTGTAATGGGATATTTTTTGTTAGAATGAAAATAAATACTAGAAAATCAACAATAAGAATCCAAATAAGTAGCTCACACGAGACATATCCCTTGATCCTCTTCAAATTTCAATGCTCAGTTGCAATGAGTATCACCCAAGTCATTCATGGAGTTGGGTTTCAATGTTCATTGTGTTATGCCTCTAAAAATGAAGACTAGAAGATGTTTCCATGATTTTCAATTTATGACTAGACAAACTCCTTCCTCATCCTCTTCCTCCTCATCATAGAAGCAACAAATTGATGATCCATACATTTATTTTATCTGCAACAACATCTGGGATAGGGTTATTAATCAATACACGCTGAAGAAAAAATAAATTTTGTACCATTAATATGATGATGATGTGAGGAATCAAACTATTTTGTACTAAAATGCCTTTATGCTAATACACTATCGATCAAGATGGAACATGCATTTTAACATAGGATTCTGGAAGATGATATTAGGAACACAATCCAAATGTGGTTGAAAAGGGACTTTAATTCAACAAGTGTGCACATGATATGGGAGTTATCACCAACATACTTGTGTTATATCACATGACATACCATAAAAAAAAATATATCTAGAGGAAACATGAGAATCAAGTAATGAACCTTTTACACTCTATTGGCAGGTTTAGATATACTACAATTTTAGTGGGGAAGGAAAGATCATAGGGATGGATAGTAAGGATTGGGAATAAGAGACCTCATGCAAATTGGGCCCTATAGATTTTAAAAAGTCCCCATGTTTAAGAACTGAAGTTAGAATCTCTAGAAAGATCCAACTTGACTAAGCTTCCCCTACTATATTATTTTGGAAACTAAATTTCGATGGAAATTCAAAAGGAAATCCAGGAAAAGAAGATGTACAAGAGTAAAAAGAGACCATAAAGGAGATGTGAAGGTACTACGTATATTGAGAGCTATGACATTGCCATGAATAATCAAGTTGAGTTTGTTTCACTGACAAGAAGAATTTGGATTTGTATATATCAATGAGGGCTTGCTAAACTTATATATTGAAAGTCACTCCAAAGTATCCATTGATGGTATTTCGTCTGATAGAAAAGGGTTAATCTCGGGGTTAGTTTCTATGCATATTTGCAAGGACGTTGCTAACATCTTCAAGAAATATAAAGTTTAGTCATGTCAAGAGGAATTGTTTGTTGGTTGATTGATATATTGGCCAATTTCAGAGCAAACTTGATGGTTTCTAGGAGGGGTTATTCAAGGAGAATGTGTTAATGATGGGGAAGTTTCTTATGATAATGGAAAATATAATCCATCACTTTCCATGACTTGGATTTGGGGTAAGCTATGGTTGTTTGCAACCAAAATGAAAGTAGGTTACTTGAGAATGAATCGATTGGAGTTGATGAAGTGTAGGTTTGGTAAATTTTTTATCATAGTCAAGTATTGGCACATTCCACATACATTTAAAATTGTAGGCATACAAATATATGGAAAATGTGCCTACAACTTACATGTAAATAGACAAAAGTATGGAAAATAAAGTAGCAAAGAAATATTACGATTTTTGGAAAAATTCAGATAGAATCATAAAAAAGTGTATAACTGGAGAGTTGTGGATCTCTTTGAGATCTTTCCAACAATTCAAAGATGTTGAAAAAAAGGAGTTGGTATGAGGAAGTTGTGGCCCAAAATTAAAATATTGAATCTAGTATTAGTTGACATCAATTGACCGACTTTTTCAGACCCCAAACTTCAAAGGATTATATTTCGCCTGTTTCTTGACCAAATTATGACTTTCAATATCTGAAAATGAACAAAACAAATATGTACTTTCTAGTGAAATTAGTGCCAAGAGAAAATTACAAATAGTTTGAGAGAAACAATCACTAGAAGATAACAATAATTACCATTACCATTGAGAGCTCTAAGATTGAGAGAAACAATTACCATTTTTTATTTTCTTGCTTTGGGGAAATAGAAGAGAGGTAGAAAGAAAAGGGGGAAAATAACTTGGGGAACTAGGAAGAGGCCGGAGAGAGAAGAGAGAAAGGAAAGATCTAAGAGAGGGAGAAGAGGTTATTTTAATGGAAAGTGTGTAATAGATGATCATAATTTGTATTCATACATTTGTATCATATATGTATCGCTAATTTTAATACTATTATTTCAACTAGCAAGTCTCCACTTTGTTGTTCATGTTTGGTTGAGTTTTTCTTTACTTTGGAATTTGGTAGCTAGAGCAAAAAGAGGTGTGGCATCATTTGTTATTATAACAGGTTTCCTTTGGGAATGGTGAATTCAAGTTAAAGAAGATTGAAAAAAAGGAATAGTATATTGAAGAAAATGAAGAATGACAAGAAGAGGAAGACTTGTTGCTCTCAATAAAATGTTAAATACTCTAATGTTTATTTTGTAATGTTGTAGGTCTTAATGTTTTAAATTCATGGATTCTTCATTCCATTTTTTTTACAAGTTAGGTCATAAAGTTGAGTTATTTATATCAACTACAAAGTTAGGCCAAGTTCATAAAGAACGAATAAAGTGTCAGGATATGACATGTGAAAACAACTTTGTAATTATATGAATGGGTGGGTTTCTCCTAACTTGAATAATGGAATGTTCCTCATGTGTCCTCATTTGTAAATTTTTATATATACAAAACAACACCCATGTTGATTTGGCACATTGAATCAATAAAATATATATGTTATCTTTCCACATATTTCTCCCATATTTTTATGATGGTATCATAGTGCCATGAGTGATTCAAGGGATAAATAAATGTGCCAATACAAATTTTGATGCATAAAGTGTGAGGGACAGTCAATATTTTCATAATGAAGTCAAATTCATAAATATTTTCATAATGAAGTCAAATTCATAGAAGAAGGAACATTGTGAATAAAGTGATTGAGAATATTGGACAACATATGTTTGACCCCAACCCATGACACGATGGTGACATCGAAAGAATACTTCCAATGAATACACATTAGAAAAGAGAGTAGGTGACTACATCCACCAACAATGAATTGGTCCACAACGAGAGTAGTGGGAGATTGGCCTATACGGGACTTGACATAGGCACTATTCCCTAGACCAGAGACAGAGAGTCATGTGTTGCTGCATATATATAATATATATATGAGATTGAAGTAGCGATAGATAAACATAATTTTTTTGTGTTCAGGGTTGAGAAATAGTTCAAGCGTGCAAAAATATTTCTTTTTTGAAGGTTACACGAGATCTAAAAATAGAGAATATCAAATTGATATTCTAATAATAGTATGTAGGATAGTGAATGGGATCATCAAATTGACAATTCATGTTGTTGTGTAGAACTATCATCTACTATTATAGAACTCATATCTTCAAAAAGTATTAGAAGCTAAGAATCAAAGAATTTCACAATTACCGTCTTGACATTCATGAGTTTTGATGTTTTGGCATATTCCAAAAGAAGTTGGTTCATGAAGCTACTATTTGTGATAATTTAGGAGTATTGAAAGATTATTTGGTTGAGTTTTCTCCAAGGACGTTGCCTCTTTAATAGGGGAAGAATGGTGATAAAATTTGATCAATTTTGAATCAACATTTCCATCAACTAGTGTCTTGTGTTACACATGATAATAATAAAAATGTTGCATCGTCGAATGTGTCCAATTTGAATCATAATAATATGGAATTGTTAAGATTATAGTGGTTAATTAAATATTAAATGACTCCCTTGTAGTGTATATATGATAGATAGCAATGAAGTGCTAAGGGAACTATGAAAACATAATAAAACCTAAGGAAAATGTATGTAATGATAGTGAAGGGGTGTCTCACCCAAGTGGAAATCTCTCTTAAGGATATTGATGAGTGGATTGACCAACATGGATGATGAATAAGGATGATTGGTAAGGTTCATAGCGCTGACCTATATAATTTAAAGTGTCAAGTTAGGAAGATATGAAATAGAACACTTGTATTTGGAAAGGAATGAAAAGTGATAGGATGGAAAAAAGATTTAAATGTTTAAATGATCAGAGTATAAAAACTATATATTTATTGCTTTCTAGATATTTAAAGACAAAGAAAATAGATTATGTGAAAGGTTGAGTCTTAGAGACTGGTTAACATACACTTGGCATGAAGAATAGGAAGCTTGTATTCCAATGACTAGGCTATGTATTGGATTATATGAACTAATTATTGTAAGGGTGAACAATGATAATTACAAGGTGATGGATAAATCACTAGGGATTAACCATTCCTTCGTATATGAGGATTAAACAAGACACAAACTTAAATAATAATGGCCTAGTCTTTACAAGCTATTTCCATATATGTGTCCTTAAATTAATAAAATAAAAAGACAAAAGTGACATAATAGCCTTGGGTAATGATCAAAAGACGATACAAAGTCAAGAATTTGAATTTTGATGGTTTAAGGAATGCTAGTATGACTAGTGATAGTTGGGTGTTGAAATTCACAAAATTTCACTGTAAGGGAAACAAATACATGACTAGATATTGTGGCTCTAGATGATGGGGTTTATGTGAAAGTCAACAATGTATTTAGACAAGGAAAATATATGAAAACTTTATCATACTAATAATGTGAATATTCCTATAATTTGTCAACTTTCTTGTGGAAAGAAGATGAAATTATTATTGGAAAACAATTGGTATCTTGATGAGAACATGCACTCGTCGTACTGATGATCCTTTGTATAGTTAGCTTGGGACAACAAACTTAACTATGTAGATCCATGTGGTAGATGGATGTTTAATGATAATTTTTGCATTAGATGTGATAGCTAGTATTTCTTATATATATAACCATGCAAGCTAGAGGCTTGATTTTGTTGATGAACCATGATGAGAATGTCCATGATGTTTTATTACTTTGCATACATTATGTGTTGAGATAATGATTATGTTCATGATGATATTTTATCCTAAGAATTGCGTGGTATTTACATATGATTTTATGTTAACATGTGATTCCATTTAATTATGTCGATGAAAGGCTATGTCTTTGATAAAGATGTGTTGAGGTTATATTTCTTAAGATAATATATCTTAATGTGATGACATGATTTAATTGCATGGAAAATTGTATGATAAAATGTTTTATGATGACATACATGAGCATGTGGTGATGACAATGATGTTGTAGTCTCATGATGACAAGCAAGAGTTAGCATGTGGATTCTTCCTTTGAGATGTTGATATTATTATAACTAATGAATTGGTTGCATGTTGTGAGGTAGCGATTGTTATGTTATACACTAGTGGGATGAGAGGGATGATTTATTTGATGATCTTGTGGGAGCCCATACCTACGAGGGAGAATATATACAAAGTATCACCTTATGGGCCAGGGGAAAACTCAATCAACCAACCTATGTCAGTGGTTCTTTTTCTATGTATAACTCTGGCTGGGAAATGGGACCATCCTGAGTAGTGATTGATATTGGAGTTGTGATGTCAAAGTCCCAAAGAAGGGTTTCAATGCTGATCGATGGTGGTATTGTGGGATTGGACTTCAATGCCTAGGGTTGTGTACCCAAGGGAGTATAAGGAGGAATTTTTCGTCTAGCCTTTCAAGATGAATGGTGTATGTAAGTATTGATCCAAATGACTAGTGTACATGAGTATTGATCTAGATCACTAGTGTACGTGATTATTGATCTAGATTCTTTCTTGGGAAGATGAGGTCTAGTGACTTAGATCCCTGATAGACCGAGATGCTTTGTCTGGTGTCTATAGCCCTAATAGAACAAGATGAGGTTTGGTTCCCTAAGAGCCTTGATAGACTAGGAGGATTTAATCATGATTTCGAAAGTTGGGAATAACTGCTAGAGTGTTGCTTGTGCTTCCCCGGTGGAGTCATGTAAACTTTAGATGCATGTTGTAGTCACTTGGGTGGGTTTATTCTAGTTCAACATAGGGTGTTGTGGATTATCCAGGGAGAAAATTAAAATCATATAAGTAACATAAATAACATTAACTTCATAATGAAATAATAATAATAATAATAATTTCTAATAACAATAATAAATAAATAGTAAAAATAATAAGTAAATAATAATAATAATAGATAAATAAATATTTAAATAATATTAAAATAGAAAGAAAATAAATAATAAAAAGAATTATTGTATTAATAGAATAAAAGGAGAAAATAAGAAAAGCTAAATTAAATAAAGCTAAATTAAGAAAATGCTAAAAATGCCATGATTAATTACTTAATGACAAGTGTAACTTATGCATGTAAATGATTGCGTGAATGTGTAAGAAGAATTCTATATAATGAAGGAGGAGAAGAAAGTTTACGGGATATTTTGTTGGAGAAATTTGAGGAAAGGCTTGGAAGTTGGCATAGGTAGTTGATTGAGGGCTCGGTAGCTATCAATCACAATGATTGAGGGGGTTGGTTGGGAGGAGAGTTGTCCCCCACACTCTATTGTGCATGCTGGATCAAATCTTGGAGTGAAATGGATTGACAGGTATAACGTTATAAGTAAGTCAAGGTCTTCACCTCTCAGGCAAGTCTCTCACCACTCGCTCATTCTTGTCAATTATGTAATCTTGATCATGCATTTCTACTTTGTTTAGTTAATGGTTACTAATTGATAGATTTATTTATACTTTTAATTGAATTAGAATTTGGGCCATTAAATATACGGTTGGGTGGAATTCCCATCCTCTGTAACTGGTTGCACATTTGGTTTAAAAGATAAGTGTTTATCTCTGTTACATTGTTTTTATTTATGGGTTTTATTTTCTATCCATATACTTTGTTCTTGGGTAAAATATATGTTGTTGTGTATATGTTTATTTGGCTACATTCATAATGCTTCTAGATGCATGTTAAATCCTCCATGCTTTGCATTTAATTGTGGGATTCATTTGTTGTCTGCTTACTCTAAGTTTGAGAAATTATAAGATGATGTATGTATGTTTAATAGATTGTATCCATGATTTTAAATAATTATGTTAAATGCATAGACATTTTTAGCATGTGACATGTATTTAATTTAATGGGTATCAAAAAAAATTGGTGAGGTTAGTAGTGGGGCCACTACATACTAAGTATAGGGTTTTGAACAATGAGCAACTTGGATATTGGTGACCTAGTCTCTTGAAGAATGGGAGATGCAAGAGGTAGGCCCATGGGTGCTTCAGGGGTTGTATTTTGCAAGTAGTGTGGCACTAAGGAAATAGCGCCTTAGTCTATTTTCACTTCTATAAAATGATTCATATGTAGTGGTCAAACTCCCTTTTTACTATGTTGTAACATTCTTTATTAATAAATATTTGGGCATTTGTCTTGGATGCCTCCTTGACATCTCGTGTTGTGGCTTCTTCTTTGTATGTTGGATGTTATTGCTCCTTGTAATGTTTTGTTTGGATTAGTATTAAAGTATTGTTGGTATATGTTAATATTGCAGCTGGACATTGGTCTTTGTGTTAGTGAACTTGCAATGTACCCAACCACCTAGAGGTTGTCCACGCTAACCTGCAATGTACCCATCCACCCACAGGCTAGCCACATTACTACAGAAACTCGCCTATGAATTGATATCAATCCAAATTCAAGCATGAAAGACCCTCATGCATAAATCAATATCCATGCTACAATATAAAGAAGTAAACAATGTGCCATGCACAAAAAATAACCAGCAGACATGCACATTATGAATACATATCTCAGAGATAATTAAATATACAACAAAATAAACATTATACAGAAAATACAGAGAACACTTGTCTTTGCAAGTAAACATTCACCAACTGGATGCAGACCAAGGACATTCCTCCCAACCATAGACATGGTTTTTCTTTTACTCTCAATAGTAGGTCACCCCCGAGCCAAGGCTATGAATCCACAAGGACGGGTCCTAGGATAAATCTAAAACACACAAAAGTTTGTTAACTAGCTCTCAGGTTTCCCAACCACACAACAAATCTGAATTGCCAGCTCTCTTTCCCCCTCAGTCTACATAACCCAAAGAAATGAACACCTTTCTCTGCCATGCAGTCCCTCAGGTTGTCCCATTTCTCTCCAGGGCTCTAGTGCTACTAGTAAGGAAATCTCCCTATTGGAAACTCCAATGATTCTTAGTTGTGGACTGTTATTTCTGAATTGCCATCAATCTCATGCACACAGGCATCCATTCCCTCCTGGAATGATCTTTAATTTATTACATCCATTTATTAATGGCTCTCCTATTCCATCCATTTGTTTCCATGCTCATCCCAAGAGCACACAGATTAGCCAGTAATGAGTGAAGAGAAAGGAAGAAGAAGAAGAACAAAAAAACTAGAAGAAACCCCAAAACAACCCCCAAGGGATGTTTAAATAATTACATAAAGATAAGAACCACATGACCTTCCTCCCAAGAAGCTCATGTAACCCCTTTTCTCCATAAAATAAATTATGGGTAAATAAAATATAACAAAAACACTTAGCCCCTTAAGCCCCCTCTCTCATGGAATCATATCCCCCTATCTCTTTTTTCCTTGTCCATCTTGCAGACAACAATGTATTTTATTAATGCATATGAAGTATTACATTTCCTAGACACTCTGGCCCCTTTTCAACTTTACTAGCTCACCATCCTAAGTCATAATTACATGATACATTCTAGTTCATAAGGGTTAGAAATGGGGTGTTACATCCCCCTCCCCTTATTTTGGCATCGTCCTCAGTGCACAACACCATTACAATGTTATTAACTTGAAAATCCCGACTCTTTGGCCTTAAAATGCATAGGAAATCCAACCAACTCTTACATACATAGTCACTCTGGCCTAAAATTAAACATGTATACATAGGCATTCTGACCCAAAACATGTATAATGGTCTTATGAATTTATATTTATGGCACCAGTTCCAACCAACAAGATCTCCTTCCCTCTCATCCATGCACAACCCAAATAAATTAACCCCTTTCTCTGCTATGCAGTCCCTCAGGTTGTTCCACTTCTCTCCAGGGCTCTAGTGCACTTGACTAGGAAGTTTCAGAGTTGCGGCTTCCAGGACTCCAATTGCAACAAGTCCATTGGAATTTATTCCTTCCATGCCTTTTTTAGTCAGCTGCTCTAGCATTACCTTCTTCTTTTCTCTCATAATCTTGTACTTTTCTAGATCCTCAACATTCATCGTTTTCCTACAACATTTCAAATCACAAAGCATATCAATTCACAATTTTGTGCATAAAGTCTTTATTTTTGTTCATAATTTAAGAGTAGTTTTTCCATAAGCCAGTACAATACTTATCTGTGTGGTTCATGGAGTTGCATCCTTATGGTTGTCTTGTTAACTTGGTTCACTATTTTTCTTTGGCATACCCATTATGTGCATGATCCCAATAAATAGTTTACAAGAGCTATCAAAGTCTCCTCTTCCTTGCGGTCACTCACCTTCCAAGCCCAGGCTCAGGCATTCCCTTCTGTGCTATACAGTCCCTTAGGGGATCCATCTTGCCTGGCCAAGGATTTCTTGCACAAGAAGATTTCTAGAGACTTTATTGAGTATTACAGTTGAGGCGACTCTCTGGCTTGTGTTACCACACCACAACATATTCTAGGGCGATCATGGCTTACCACAGGGTTCTCATGTCACAACAATATCCTTTTCCATGATTTCCAGCTTGCATATCCAACATCTCATATATATTATACACATACAGTCATCATGAGATATCACTATAACAATTTTCAATCATAAATGTCAAATCGATTTTATACAGGAAAACAAAATTTTCCCAAGCATGAGATTTCTTCTCATAATGTTTGGATCTGCAGCTGTAGATATCAGTCTTCCTTATGGGCTTACATCCCTGCCATATCCAATACCATTCTACCTGCAATTTCCTCAACCTTTCATTCGACCACACAAACTTTTAGCATAACACAACAATTTGTAATTATTAATTTCTTAAATTGATTTTACACAGGAAAATAAAATTCCCATGAATGAATTTTCTGCTCAAAATGTTTGGATTCTACATTTTTAGATATTATTATTCCATATGGATTTACATCCCTTCCATACCCAAGACCATCCTACCTGCAATTTCTTCAACTTATGTTTAGCCAAAACAATTTGTCAATAGTTATTAAATTATAATTCCCAAAACTATTTTATATAGGAAAAATAATATTTCCAGACATGAGCTTATGCTCATAATAATTTGTCTCTTGCTGCAATAGTCATTGGTCTTATTTATGGGATTACAACACTACCATATCCAACACCCTTTCTTCCTACAATTTCAACATTCTTCAGCCAAACAATTTGTCAATATCTCATGTACAAGATATATATATATATANTCATGGAAACAAGTGATCTAAGAATTGTTTGCTGCTACAATTCAATTACTTCATCAATTCTTGACATTAGATGGAATTCAAATATTGAATGGAATGAACCCATCATTACATACACATGTATTATCATCCCATCTCTTATTTCTTCTATCCATAAATACTTTAACCTGCAACTTTCTTGATGTAATATCTAACAGTTTCTGAAGTGTTTTCAACTTCACGAGTTAGCAATTCTCACATAATTTTAGTTGTTATCATAATCATTTCTATTTTATATACTATATACATGGATTCACCAAAATGCATTCAATAATTCCTAGAATTGTAACATTTTTAATAGTTCCAAAAATTGATCTTGGAATTGTAACAAACAACAATCCAATCAACTTCAGCTAGTATTCATATTAAATATAATGAAACTATCCATCATTATGTATTTTCAGCACCACATGCTTTTAGTAATGCAACAATTAATTACTAAATAAAATAACAATTTATGTGCCAATACCCATGGCCACAACTACACAATGCATTCGTGCATTGGCTACATAATACAACATAACCATGTCATGCACTCCACCACGATGAGTTGGAAGGTCTGGAAAACGATTCAACACATCATCCACACACTTCCTACTTCTTTCCTGACTATTTGGATACCTTCCTTTTTAACCCAAACACAACACCAAGACTATAATTCTTAAGTGATATTCAGTGTCGACAAAGAGGTTGCAGTCCAAACATCATATATACAGTAGATAACATTGAGCACTCACATAGCGCTATAACCCTTCCATATCCAACCATATTGTGGTCTCACACATGACTATCTCTATGTATATTCATTTCTATAGAAGGAGTGTGTCTCTTGAATTAACTCGGTTATGATCCCATAACCAATCATAACATAATATGCAACTAACATTTTATCTAAATGCATTCTAGTATCCAAAACATTTACATACTCTAGGCCTTTGGCCATTACATATCAATTTAAATTTTGAAAAAATTAACTAAGGGAATTCTTACCTTAATCCCCTTCAACATGTATGCATCAAAGGAAGCTAAATGCATACCCGCATGGTTTTTATCAACCTACTTGTTGCTATTTGATCAAATGATATTTGTAGAGGCTCACAAACTTCCTCCTTCATCATTTTCATCACCATTCCTACCACCCTCATGGGTCTTCACATAGATGGAAATCATAAGCAAACAGTAACACCAACATCCACATATTTAACCATGCTATATCATTTTTCTTGAATACACAATCCATCATTAGTCATACTCAATTTACATAATATAATTATTTCATAATAATAAACTATTCTAAGTTCACAAGTATGTTATATGCATATCCAAGCACGTGCATATGCACAGTTACACATCCATATGCACCAACAATTCATTGTCATCATGCCTACTAATGCATATGCATTTTAACTTCATTGTATGCCTCATGCACTCTAGTGGATTTCTGTTTCAATTCACTTATTTATTTATCTATTTATGTTGTAGTTGGTTGTCCTTGAACTCCTTCAGATCCTTGATGCCTTGTGTGCTCCCATTATTCTCATTTGCACTATTGTTCCCTAGTCTAAATACTTTCTAGCCAAGTTCCACTTGGCCATTCTACAATCCAACCAATGTATTCAAATTGCAACAACTCCTTTTGGGTATTCATATCCAAATTTACCTTTAGGAGACATTCCAACACCCTGGAATGAAGTAGCTCAAAACATTCCATCACTCTACTACCAAAACATTCTTGAATCACATACTATTAATCCTAGTTGTCCATTAGGTTACTTCATTAAAATTTCCCTATGGAACCATACCTTTCACACTTAATACAACTCCCAATGGAAGTCCATTTTCATTCAGTGACACTTTTCAAGTGAGAGAGCATTCATTTTTCGGTCCCCAATTTCTCTGTATTAGCATCCTACTTCCACTTTGAACTCTAATATTAGAAGTGGATTGCTTTCACACTTAATCTTTAAAAATGTTTACACCTCTCTTCCTTATAGGATAGGAAGTCACACTTTTCCTTTCCATTCCCATCAATGACATTTTTAACCTACTAGCTTCATATCCTATGTGAGGATTCTTGCCTTGGTTGTACCTGCAATTTATTCAAATCTTGTGGTTGTTGACTAATACTTTTGTTCCACTATTCTTGAGTTCTTTAATACCTCATCCAACTTGTGTAATCTCTGTCATGCTTCCATGACTATGATATCCAATCCTAGACTGGAATTGATCCAATTAATCTCTAATCCTTCCAAATATACAAGAAATCATTTTGTTAGAATTATACATATCATAAAAAAATTGCCAATTAATGCTATAGGTAATTTTTCTGCTTAATTCATGAAGAAAATATATCACAGTTATCCAAATTAGAATAATTCTAGGTCATTCTCATATAAATCAAATTTCCAATGAAAAAGAAAAAAAAAACACTCTCAGCCCCCTTAGCTGATACATAATTCAAATTCTTCCCAGGCGCTTTCTTCAAACCATGTCCCATGTGACCACAACTCAAAATCATAGGCTTAATCACTCTTTACCGCCTCACTCTGTGTTATTCTACACATGATCTGGTTCAAATCCCATGTTCAAGGTATTGGTCACTTCCAACCCCTTTTACCTTATCATGAGACCAACGTTGGGACCCAGTCCTCCGGAATTCGACCTTCAATTGTTCTCCATTTTCCAACTTCTGATTTCTCCTAGAGTTACACTTCGTCAAACCTTTCGATAAATACCACTAGCATAATCAAACCATCAAGACTTGATCTCCCATTGAATGGAAAATCCCACCCCCATTTGGAGGCTTCAACGATGTCAACGGTTGTGACTTAGTCAGGTGTTGGGATAGATGTCTCTTAACCAATTCAAAAAATATGTGTTCTGGGGCTCAGGAACATTCAAATTTTGTGTCGTTCAACTCCCCCAGAGTGACAACCATCGAAGCACTTAAATTTCTCTTCAATGGATTAATCATAAAATTAGGACTTAATCAAACACTAGGACAGACAACCCTTAATTAGTTCAGTATTTCGACGCTCCGGGCTCCAGGACATTTCCACTCCTAAATCTTCCACTTCCCCAGAGTGACAACCACTGAAGTACTTACCATGTCCTCCTACTACTTGATCCAACGGTTGAGAAAGGTCCCTAAGGGATCTCATATCAATGGGCTACATGCCTTAGCAACTTCAATCTTCGACACTTTTCACTGACAGAAACTTGGACACCCTTAGATTCATAAACTGTCGGAGATGACAGGACATGCTGACATCACCTAGGGTGACATGGACCCATGGAAAATGTGTCACATGTCACTAAAAAATGAATAGATCAGGGTCCAAAAGGTACCATATCCCAGTGACATGTGTCCTCACATGACACCCCTTCCACGTGGCATAAGCCTCATGATCAACCACACAGACGATCCATAATCTCTTCTTCAGATCCAACAACCTGCGTAACTTCACGGCTTTACACTTTTGTGAATTTGGCACTTCAAGGATTTGATCTGCAACATACCCAGAAATATCCTAAGTGATGAAGTTCTGATGTCCGAACTTCTCTAACCTTCCACCATATCAATATCCTACGGTCATCATTACTCCCAAAGTCCTTCCCTCGATCTAATGGTCGACGAGAATTCTGGGACTTCGACGCTCTAGAGCTCTAGGTTGTAACAGTTCTAAAGGGTTCAATTCTCCCGTAGTGAAACCTCTTGAAGTGGTCAACATCGGATGACCACGATAAACGATGGAGATTCCCCTTGAGACTCCCATAATATTGGAGAACTGATGGGGATTCATGACTCCAACTTCAGTAGTTCAAGATTTTTGTAATATCCCAAGGACGAGCCCCAGTTATAACTATGTATTGTAAACATGTTTTGTAGGTTGGTGAGCCGAGAAATTGTAAGCTAGTAAGCTTATGTGCAAGTAGGTCGGAGAGCCTAGGTGTTAAAGGCCAGGAGCCTATTTTGTACATGTAATTATGCACTTTTTTAATATAAAAACATCGCTGCATGTAGACCGACCATGAAGAAATATTGATGGGGGAATAAGCTTCCACAAGGTTGGGCAAGGGAGGGGGATAAGTATTTGGGCCTAGGGGATAAGCTGGGGGGATTACCTCTAGAGGAATAATATTTTAATATTATTTCCTGAAAACTAAGGTGGACATAATATGTTTTGTTATCCTAAGTTCCTAGTAGTTGGGGACGTAGGCTAAATTGAGTGCATGTATCTCTAGGAAGAGAAGTGTCGACATGGGCTCATGCAGTTAAAAGTTGAAGCATTAGCTGTGTTGTGGTTGGGGGATTTCCATTCTCGACCAACTGTCTAACCGTGAATAGGGAGCATCCATCACATATCTCTAGAACCAGTAACCCGTGAGTCAAATCATGCTGGTAGTTCGCTAGTCATTCGACCATCCTTCACGTGAGTTCGCGAGTCCATTCTTCCATCCTCCACATGAACTCGTTTTCCTCGGACGTCGACCTCTGGTTACCTATGCATGGTACACACGGTTGAGAAAACCGCTCATGGGAAGGGGGTTTTCTTGCCAATTCCTGATTCGTCGTTTGGCCTTTGCGTCTGCCATCTGCATAACCTCACACATCTGACAAACCCATTGGGGAGGGAAAATTTGACCTGTGTGTCCTGTGAACTTAACCTATCCTCTCTTGCAGAGCCAAGTTTGTGCCTTAATCGTTTGGGGTTGTTTCCTTGTGTTCTCCTGAGCCGTGATGTGTCTTAGTGTTAGGTTGTTTCCATTTTCAATGTCCATAAATGTTTCCTGTTGTTTCTGTCACATGTATGCTATTGTAGTGTTTCTTAGGAGATGAATTGAAGAAGCGGGTTGTCAGGCCTGTGAGTAGCTCTCCCAGGTGAGAGAGTCTGTTGGGAAGTGAGTTCTCCTGGAAGGGAGTCCCGTAGAAGCTACAGTACTTTGATACTTCTGGTCCAGCCTATTGTTAAAGCCCAAGGTAAGGGAGGTGTACTGGCCGATGGACTTGTAGTAGTGAAGGTGTACTCTCCTAGGGTGGAGCAGGCATGTGGGGAATGAGGGTCTGTGAGCTATGGGTGTAAGTGGATCCTAGGATAAAATATCCTTCCTGTTGTTTTGTGCAACTTCTTTGTTGTCCTTGCCAAGCCTAGAATTCCCTTGCCCGGTGAAGTTTAGTCCCATCTCGGGGGTGACCTACTGCTGAGAGTGATGAGCAATGTGGTCTAAGGCTAGGAGGTTCATGGGAGGTATGCACGCAGTTGGTGGATTTACTCCAGATAAAAGATAAGTATCATTACAGTGCTTAATTATGTATTTTATGCATGTTTTGTGATGCTTGTATGTTTTCATGTATTCTGTTGCATGTATGAATTGTTGTTAATTCTATTTAAGTCTGTATGATGGAAGTAACTCTATGTTAAATGTGTTAAATTCATTATTATGCATATATATTATATAATCTATAAGTTCCACATGGTAGCATTACTTGGTCTCCATGTTGGCCGGGGATGTTACACTTTTCCTACCTACCATGATCGCCAAAGCGGTGAAGTTCCGAAGTCTTTCCTTTCCCAATTGGATTCGATCGACAGATGACGATAAACCAACTAGATCTGACAATTGAGACTTAATCTTTCCCAACCCATGGTTTCTCCTTTATCGGACGAGCCTTGTTCACCTTCCTTCCAATCCAATGATCCATAACTCCCTTGATCCCATGGGGGTGATCGCTCCCGAACTCGAAGGAACGATGACGAATCTATGATACTTTACAAAGGATCTCTGATGCTCTGGCTTCTGCGCGATCTTTGCAATGCAATTCCTCCTGAGATTTTCGATTTCAAGGTGAGTACTCGATATAAGCCATAAGATCCTGACCAACATATCTGACCCATACTGGCCCGATGTTTCAACCTATAGCTCTGATGCCAATTTGTAATGTACCCAACCACCCACAGGTTGGCCACACTACTACAAACACTTGCCTTTGAACTGATCTCAATCCGAAGTCAAGCATGAAAGACCCTCATGCATAAATCAATATCCATGCTACAACATAAAGAAGTAAACAACGCATCATGCACAACAAGTAACCAACAGACAAACACATTATGAATACATATCTCAGAGATAATTAAATACACAACGGAATAAACATTGTATACAAAACACAGAGATCACTTTTATTTGAAATTAAACATTCACCAATTGGATGCAAACCAAAGACGTTCCTCCCAACCATAGACATCATTGTTCTTTTACTCTCAACAACAGGCCACCCTCGAGCCAGGGCTATGAATTCACAAGGATGGGTCGTAGGCCAAATATAAACCATGCAACAATTGACTAACTAGCTCTTAGGTTTCCCAACCACACAACAAATGTGAATTGTCAGCTCTCTTTCCCCCTCAGCCTATACAACCCAAAGAAATGAATATATTTCTCTGCCATGCAGTCCCTCATGCTGTCTTGTTTCTCTCCAGGGCTCCAATGCTATTGGTCATGAAATCTTCCGACTGGAAACTCCAAGGATTCTCATATGTGGATAGTTCTTTCTGAACTGCCATCAATCTCATGCACACATGCATCCATTCCCTCCTGGAAGATCAATGATTTATTATATCCATTTAACAATGGTTCTCCTCTTCCATCCATTCATTTCCATGCTCATCCCAAGAAAACACAAATTATCCAGTAATGAGTGAAGAGATTGGAAGAAGAAGAAGAACCATCAAAACCAGGAGAAACCCCAAAACAACCCCCAAGGGATGTTTAAATAATTACATGAAAACAAGAACCACTTGGACTTCCTCCCTAGAAGCTCATGTAACCCCTTTTTCCATAAAATCAATTATGTGTAAATACAATATAACAAAAGGACACATCCCCTTGATCCCCCTCTCTTGTGGAATCATATCCCCCTATCTTTTTTTTCCTTGTCTCTCTTGCAACCAACAATGTATTTTATTAATGTATATGAAGTATTACATTTCCTAGGCACTTTAGCCCCTTTTCAACTTTACTAACTCACTAGCCTACGTCACAATTACATAATACATTCTAGTTCATAAGGGTTAGAACTGGGGTGTTACAGAACTTGATTGAAGTTCTAACATTTCTAGCTTATAGAGTAGTTATGGGTAGACTCTAAGTGAAGAGGTGTAGTTTGGTTGCAAGTAGGTCTAGGTTGAACAAGCCCTTGCAATCGGAGCAAGGTAATTCCACACATCTTGGGATGCAAAAACAAAAAAAATTAGGCAAGATATTTAGGTCCATGACAAGTGGTATTAGAGCTTTGCAACCACTACTTGGCAGAAATGGTGGTCAACAAGGTGGGTTGGTTATGGAGGTAATACTTGTTGGACCAAGAGTTGATGGGACAACCTTAATTCCATCAGTTGTCTAGGGAAGATTTGGAGATCATTTTATCCTTGAGGGAATTGAAACATCTTGGAAGCTAGACAAACAAGGCTAAGGATGGAACTAACGTGATATTTGGAGTTGCAACTTGCTTGGATAAATGGTTAGCAAGGATTCCACCATGACTTATGGAATATTTTTGGTGTATGAAGATGTGGGCAATAATAATGGAGAAATTCCTCCAGTCAATCTCATGATTGAGTGGAGTTGAGATTGAATTCTCCCACACAAAACAAATAGGCCTTCATGAGATGAAGTTGCAAGGTACCCTACAACAACATTCCTTAGGAAAAGGTGATAATTTGGTTTATTCTTGTTGCAATTTGGTTCCTTTAACAAGTTGTGTGCATTCGAATTTTGTGGTGAAGAGAAGGGTGTAGCACTACTTGGAGGAGTCTTTGAAAAGAGTGGGTGTTTTGTGAATGGAATAATGGTGAATGAATTCATGGTTTTTGGTGCCTCCCACAACTCTTAAAGAAATATTTGGCAGGTGATCTCAAAATTATGATTGGATTATGTGGTGCTTTAGTTAATGCAATCAATTGTAAGGAGATGAAAATAGTAAGTGTTATGTTTGGAGTCCACATTCAGTTGAAAAAATGGAAAGGTTGTGTTGAACTCACAATGGTGGAGTTGGATGATTTTGAAGTCATCCTTGGGTAGGACTTTCTGAGAAGAACCAAGGTAGTTCTCATTACATTTGAGAGTAAAAAAGTTACCGACTTAACGAGAATTGTGACCTTAAAACGAGAACTCTAGCCCTTAAAACCCATATTTTTGCATAAAAAACATGAAAATCAACCCCCAAATCAAAAAGTGGTGCTACTGGTGGCACCATTTTTTCTAACAGGGTCAAAATTACGACATTTTTCAAGCATGGCCTTCAAAACACATACAATAGCTCAGAAATTGGATCCTAAATAGTCACTTGAAAATTTATTTATTTATTATCTTTTTTTTTAATTTACTTTAAAAAATAAATAAAGAAAAAGCATAAAATCTTAGCAATTTT
>JZKD02S0274334.1:0-20510 GCA_000966675.3 Picea glauca
GAGGACGATTCATTATTACATTTAAGGTGTCCTTGCTGATCATTGCTCAAAACGTTGTTTCTTATATTGTCTGCATATCACCCTATGTGCATACCGTGTCTTATTGTCTATCATCTTATGTACCAAATTTGACCAAACATAATTTTCTATCAGGTACATAAAATAATGTATGCACTTATAGGTATGGAGTTATATTAGGGAAATGGTATAACCACTATAGTCATCCACTGGTTGTCTTGGCCATTGATGCAGGCTGTAGCAGCACTTAAAAGTCTTCTGCAGGAAATTTTTATTTAGGTAATAGTCGTGAGATGGAATTCTGTGTTAAAAATAAGTTTGCTGTTTGCTTGGTTGGTTGCTGTTATGGGCAGCAAGCAGTAATGCATGGACAGGGGATAAATAAGGAGAGTCACCTATTTTGGGGGCTCTTATTTTATAAGGGAATTTGTCTTAGGCTTATTGTTTGAAAAAGATTCAGCTGTTTGCATATATATACAAGGTTGGTCACATTTGTGCAGAGAGGGATGATGGCAGAAGTAAACCAAGCTATCTAATTTTTGAATTCATTCTCACTCTGCTGTTTGTTTTTCCTCTGCTTCTGTGTTAGCATTTTGGATGGTTTGTGCATTAGACATTTGCAGAACTCTTATATCAAATTAGAGCATATTGGTTTTAGGAGAGATTTATCAATTAGCTTGGTGGGTTAGCTCGAGTGGTTGAGAGCTGTGAATAGCAAGCAGGAGGTCTCAGGGTCAAGTCCTCGGGCTGGCTGCCTCTCCTGATTTGGACCTCACTTGAAGTCCCAGTCAGGTCAGCATACAATAGTCTATGTGGTCCGCTTTACACTGAGTACCATCCTCGGAATGAGGGTAAGTGCCCGGGCGTTTCCTGGGGATGTATTTTCCAAGGAAAAGAAAAGAACAGATTTTCCAATTTATGGTCTGAGATATAAAAGATCCGGGTTTGTGAGTGGTAGCAGTTTTGTATGATTGTCTTAAAATTGCACTGTTCTGTTTTTTCAACAATTGATTAGCCATCAGGTCTTATTGGAGTTGCATTTTTTTTGGCAATTAGAGTCTTCATTGGCAATAATTGGCCCTTTTGGCTGGATTCTAGGGTCTGTTCAGTTGGTTTTTGAAAAACAGTTCTGATACAATATAGTATATACTAAGAGATTGTCAACTTGTTGAAACTGGAACATTCTGTTTGTATTCGTATCCAAGAGATTGTAACAGTTTGAGTCTTGAATTCTAGAGATTTTCTCGTGGGAAGCTGTCTTTCCAAAAGTTGATCCTACTGGTTAGTTGTTCATGATTCTTTCCTGGGTTTGAACTTTTGGTTCTAGGCCTTGTCTTGTCACAACATTATCAGGGGGATTTGCTTTTATAAAGCTTTTTATTAAGAGTGAATAAATATGAGTGTAATCGTCTCTCGATAGTCAGGCTTTTAGCAGCTTGTTGTTTGCATTGAAATCATTGGTGTGATGATCTTCTTATCAAGATTGTGTTAGGACTTGTTTTATCGGAAACATTTTATCTGTGAGCCAGCATTTTGTTCAATTTGAATGTTAAGTTCTGTTGTTAGTTGAGCTTTTAGCTTCTCGATGTTTGAAATGGAATTCATTGGCATGGTGACAGTAGAACAAACTGTTTCAAGTTGCGTACATTGAAATCAAATTCGTTCATTCCAGAACAACATTTGAATTTGAACTTCATTGTCACCCTAACAACCTTGGCAAGTAAAAATTTAGTTGAAGATTGTGTCAAAGGTTATCAGGCATCTTGAAAGTTTTTCTGTTGGAGTTTTTCAAACACATTATACATCTGTTAATGCTGGAACAATCTGTTTGAAATCAGATCCTGATCATCTATTCATAATCCATGGAGGACAAGCCATTCCCTGCTTGGACCAAAACTGTTGAACAATGCCTGAAAGAATATGATGTGAACTTAGACAGAGGTTTAAGTTCTCATGAAGTGGAGAAACGACATCAAAGATATGGATGGAATGAGCTACAAAAAGAAAATGGTAAACCTTTATGGAAGCTGGTTTTGGAGCAATTTGATGATACAATTGTTAAAATACTTCTGGTGGCAGCTGGCATTTCATTTATTCTTGCCTACTTTCATGAGAATGAGTCTTCTGAGGCAGTTATAACAGCCTGTGTAGAGCCCCTGGTCATTCTCTTTATTCTCATCCTTAATGCTGTTGTTGGAGTATGGCAGGAGAGTAAAGCTGAGAAGGCTTTGGAAGCTCTCAAAGAGATGCAATCTGAGCAAGCAAAGGTCTTGAGAGATGGATGTTATGTTCTAGATCTTCCTGCCCGAGAACTTGTTCCAGGAGATATAGTTGAACTGAGGGTGGGAGACAAGGTTCCTGCAGACATGCGAATTGCATCCCTCAAGACATCGACCTCTAGGATGGAGCAGAGCTCCCTGACTGGAGAGAGCATGCCTGTGATTAAAAGCACATATCCAGTTCCCATGAGTGACTGTGAGTTGCAGTCAAAAGATTGCATGGTGTTTGCAGGAACTACAGTTGTCAATGGCTGCTGTACTTGCATTGTTGTGAGCATTGGCATGTCTACAGAAATAGGTAAAATTCAGACACAAATTCAGGAAGCTTCTATGGAACTTGTTGATACGCCCTTGAAAAGGAAATTAGATGAATTCGGTGGAAGACTGACAACAGTGATTGCTGTTGTTTGTCTTCTTGTTTGGATCATCAACTACAAATATTTTCTCTCATGGGACGTGATAGATGGCTGGCCAAAAAATGTCAGATTCTCATTTAAGAAGTGTACATACTACTTTAAGATTGTTGTAGCTCTGGCAGTTGCTGCTATACCAGAGGGATTGCCTGCTGTCATTACTACATGTTTGGCACTTGGGACTTGTAAGATGGCAAAAAAGAATGCAATTGTGCGTAAGCTTCATAGTGTGGAGACATTGGGCTGCACAACAGTGGTTTGCTCTGATAAGACAGGAACACTGACAACTAATCAGATGTCAGTCACTGAATTTATAGCCTCTGGGAGCAGTGCTGGTTCACTTCAAGAGTTTCATGTTGAAGGAACAACATATAATCCTGAGGATGGTAGCATATTAAATTGGTCAGCACATAATATGGATGCAAATTTAGAAACTCTAGCAGAAATTGCTGCAGTTTGCAATGATGCAGGGATATCTTGTCAAGGTCACCAGTTCCGTGCTACTGGAATGCCGACTGAGGCAGCTCTGAAGGTTAGTACTTAGATAAATGATTGATTTGTTTATTGGTTGTCATGTTATCTTCTACCATTTGAAACTGTCGGGGTCAATTTGGAAGTACTAAAACTTGTACTGAAGAGCATTCTGCAGAGTACTAATGGGCAATATGAATTCTCTAGTTTGTAAAAACTGTGAAGGGCGTAGAAAAATAACCCTAAAATATAGATGACACCTGATTGAGATTCATGGATTCTTGAAGAAAACAAACATGTGATTTAATCTGCCATTTGTTGTTCTAGCATAACCTGCCTATTTCTTTCTCGCTGCTTGTATGAAGGTCTTGGTTGAAAAAATGGGAGTTCCAGATCCAAAGGCAGGTGATGAAAGTGCCATTGTCAAAAATGGTGCAGTGAAATTAGGTGAGTGCTTATGCCCATGTTCTGCTTTAATCAGGTGATTTAGAATTTATCATTCTCGTCTTTGTACAACAATGAATTGTATACTGGAGTTATATCTAACTTGTTGAGCCTCATCTTTGCTTTTGTATAGGTAATTGTGATTGGTGGATACAAAGATCAAAGAGGTTGGCTTTGTTGGAGTTTGATCGTTATCGGAAATCTATGGGTGTTATTGTTAGGGAACCTTCTGGACAAAATCGTCTCTTAGCAAAGGTTGTTATTTGCTAAAAATGTTTTTTTATCATCCTTTTCAATCCATATAAATCCTGCATTAAACTCTGTCTATCCAACGTGTGACATGCTTCTGTCATCACTCAATTTCCATAAAAATATATATAATACATTCTAACAATTGCCCACTTTCGGTTGATATATCTTATCTTTTTGTTTGTCCTACATGTCACTCTTGGTTTGAAGCATTTCTTTTGTGTGTACTTTGTCTTATATCTTACTTGTGCCAAGCAAAATTATAATTTTAAGGCTTGAGATGTCTTGTTAAAGGTTAACATTAAAACTAGTGACTTGAAAATTTCTATTGCATATTCACTTGTACTCCTGGGTGCAGTTTTTCTTATATCTAGACATATTAGTGTTACTTTATATGGATAGCTATAATTTTAATCGGCCTGGAAAATATTGCCATGGGAATGATCATAGAAATGCTACTATGATATAGACATGGGAAACAATACTCAAAAGATATCGAGACCATGGATATCAAGTGGGTTGCTATTTTTGCATTTTGTTTCTTAACTTGTATATTTCACTAGCAAAACAGGTCAGGATACCTTTGTTTGGTGATATCAATATCTAGATTGTGTGCAGGGTGCTGTGGAAAATCTACTAGAAAGGAGTGCTTTTCAACAACTTGCAGACGGAACAATTGTTGAATTGGACCATGCATCCAGGGAATTATTCTTGATGAAGCTTCACCAAATGAGTTCGAGGGCTCTGCGTTGTTTGGGCCTGGCATACAAGGAAGAATTGGGAGAGTTCAATGACTATGATGGAGAGAAGCATCCAGCTCATATGAAATTGTTGGACCCAACCAATTATTCCAATATCGAAAGTGACCTTATTTTTGTTGGCCTGGTTGGATTAAGAGTAAGTTCTGGCATTTTGGCTTATTGTACCTATCTTTCTGTCTCTTACCTTTGACTTGCCATGCTATTTGAATTGTGGCCTATCATGGACCTTTTTATACTTTATTCTCCCTGTTTTATTCCCCTGCGTATGTGTTAGCCTTCCTGTTCTTTTGAAGATGTTGTATTCTTTTTAGTGAACCTCCTGACAAGACTTACTTGAAACTAACAGGATCCTCCTCGTGAAGAAGTTCACGAGGCAATAGAGGATTGTAGAGATGCAGGTATTCAAGTAATGGTGATTACTGGTGATAATAAATCTACAGCTGAAGCCATATGTCGGGAAGTTGGTGTCTTCTATGAAGGAGAGGATCTCAGCGGTAAAAGTTTTACTGGAAGAGAATTCATGGCATTGTCTGTGGCTAAGCGTGCTGAAATATTGGCAAAACCTGGTGGTCGGGTTTTCTCTCGAGCAGAGCCAAAGCATAAGCAGGATATAGTTCGAATGCTCAAAGAAGCTGGCCAAGTGGTGGCAATGACTGGAGATGGTGTCAACGATGCACCTGCTTTGAAGCTTGCAGACATTGGAATTGCCATGGGAATTGTTGGAACAGAGGTATGCTAGTATTCTCTTTCAAAGTATTTTCTATTTCTTTCTTTTCATCTTTAATCATTCACCCACTGCTTTATTAGGTGTTTGCATTGCCACAATATCTTAATTTATGTTTGGAAGGCAGATTTTATACTTTCTAACAAGGTTAGTGGTGTTCCTCAATGTGACCTTAAAGAAGAATGGCAAAAGATGCACACTGGATTCCTAGCAGTGTTAGGCTTTAACTTCTGATGTATATGAGCTAGAGTAATGACAAAAGATGCAATTGGATTTCAAGCAGTGTTAGGTTCTAACTTCTGATGTATATGAGCCAACATGTGCAATTCTGATTGGCAAATTATAACTGTATCATCCCTGTATTAGAGGATACTCGGCACTATCAGTTGTGTACTTATATGGCTTTTGGAGTTTGTCATGTTCATTTCAAACAGAGCAGGGGAAGTGTTTTGTCTTCCGTATTCATTGCAACTGATAGTGGGCAACTAAATTAAACAAATAAAGTGGCAATTTTTATTGCCATATGAAAATAATGTGCATTACGTCTAGTTAAATGGATGGATCGTTGGTTGGAGCCTGGAGGGAAAATCCATCTAAATATCAAGAAATGAAGCCAACCATCTCTGGCGTTCAAGCTTGGAGCAACAATGGCCATTTAGAAGCAAAGGAGAATATTTGTCACATATTCTTGTTAATAACACCTTTCCAAATTGAAAATATTCCACAATGCAAATTTTTTTACTTTCAAGTTTATTATGCATTTTTAAATATAGAAATTTGCCTTAGAAAAGTTCCTTCTAAGTGTCAGAGAAGATCATATACTTTTGTTTTACCTTGAAACAACTCAAAATTGTATTTGGAAGTGCCCAAATAGTGGGCAACAATAGTTGCGCCTCTGGTTGTTTTGAAATGTCCTAGCAAGATGGATCGGTAGATGGTTTGATACCTGCATTAGTTTTCCGTTTACACTTTTCCATGTGTGTATGTGATTATATCATAGAATTTTTAGCAGATTCCAATAGCTATATGATTAATTAATTGTACCCATCCACAACCATATTGGCATCCAATCTTGGTGAACCAACTCTTTTTCTTTTTTTATGATATTATCTTTCTCATTTGAACTGTCAATTATAATGACTTTTACAGAGGTCTTTCAGTTTTACTATCATATAAGGAATTTGAGGCTTATAAGCCGTGTACACATTTCCTTCATGTTTCAGGTTGCCAAGGAAGCATCAGATATGGTTTTAGCTGATGATAATTTCAGTACTATTGTTTCTGCCATTTCAGAAGGCCGTTCCATCTACAACAACATGAAAGCTTTCATAAGGTATGGATCTCTACTTCTAAAGTACAAATTTGAGATGGGCTTGAATAAGTGTTATACTTGATATGGTAGTTCTTAGTGGGTTCCTTTTTCCTGATCTCAGTGGGTTGTTTTTTTTTCTGGTCTAGCATACTCCTTTGCTGTACTCTTATTTTTTTTAACTGCTGCAGGTACATGATATCATCTAATGTGGGTGAGGTAGCTTCCATATTTATAACTGCTGCATTAGGCATTCCTGAAGGCTTGATTCCTGTGCAACTTTTGTGGGTGAATTTGGTCACAGATGGTCCTCCGGCAACAGCTCTTGGATTTAATCCTGCTGACATAGATATAATGCAAAAACCACCTCGTAGGAGTGACGATACCCTGATTAATGCGTGGGTGTTTTTCCGTTACATGGTAATCATCCTTCTCGTACATTTGGTTATTTGTTCCATTTTCCTTGAAACTGTTTTTTTTGACACCGTGAGCTATACCTGTAATATGGAATGGTAATTATCATCTCTAATCCTAATTCTCCGGATTGCAGGTGATTGGTTTGTATGTTGGGGTTGCAACAGTTGGCATTTTCACTCTTTGGTACACACATGATTCAGTTTTAGGCATAGACTTCTTTGCAGATGGACACACATTAGTAACTTTTTCGCAGCTCAGGTCTTGGGGAGAATGCCCATCCTGGGAGGGTTTCAACGTTTCATCATTTATGGTTGGTGGGGAAACCCTCTCATTTTCCAATCCCTGTGATTATTTCTCAACTGGAAAAGTTAAAGCAACAACCCTTTCCCTCTCCGTATTGGTGACCATTGAAATGTTCAACTCATTGAATGCTCTATCTGAGGATAACAGTTTGCTCACCATGCCACCCTGGACTAATCCTTGGCTATTGGTGGCAATGTCAATTTCATTTGGACTTCACTTTCTAGTCCTTTATGTACCATTTCTTGCCAATATCTTTGGTATTGTACCCTTGAGTTTAAGTGAATGGTGTTTAGTAGTAATATTTTCATTCCCGGTGATATTGATAGATGAAGTCCTGAAACAAATTGGTAGGAGAATGTCCAGAACACACCAAAAGTACAAAACTGTTTAAAGTACTTGGCCATATGTTGTATACAATGCAACATCTTTATTTATGCAAGTGAATCTATGTTCATGAGCTATTTTGAATGTAAGCTCATAGTTTAGTCTTTAGTCTTTTGATATTTTGTGCAAGGCCATTTAAGTTAATAAAGGCCTAAGACAATTAGTGTGTTTAACATTATTTAATTAAATAAGTGTAATTACTCCATAAAGGTAACTTGGGCAACAAGTTAAGGTTTTAGTCCCTCCTTTGTATAAGTAGGGGCTTCTCTTTTGTATGAATTCTATGTATGATCAAAATCATATTACTATTTTGAGTACATTTTAGTGAAGTCTTCCTCCATTATTTGGATTTGCAAGTGCAATCTATCCTTGGGTGTGTTGGGCTCCCAACCTTTTGTGTATTTTTTGTTATTTTATATTATTTGAATTGTATTGCTATTATATATTTTGTTGTTAATTTCAATTACTATGGTAGTTGTAGTGTTTGTGTCATTTGGTAAAACATTGCAAGGTGGTATCTGAGTAGGTTTTTGATCTAAAGGGAAGAAAGTAGACTCAAATAAAATTCCAATGAGTGGTCATTCATAGTTTTTTAAGCGATATCAAGAGAGATGCAATTGCCCAAAAACAAAGTGCATTTGGTTAACCTATGTTTAATTAATCTTTTTTCAGTTCAAGTGTGATTGAGGTGGCATTATTTTTTGGAAAGTGCATCGAGAAATCTCTTTCAAATAAATAGTTTTTAGGGTATTTTAAGAAGTTTGGCAGTTGCACATTTAAAAAGTTGTTACTCTTTTTTAGCCTCAAGACCCTAACCAAAAATGGGAAATTAGCACAACTTTTTATCAAGATAGGAGAAAGTGAAGTGTTGTTTTTTTGTAGTGTGAGAAAGTCTAGATCTACACACCCAAAAAAATTTAGTGTTAGATTTGCATTGGCAAGAGATATATATTGAATGCAAATTGTTTTTCTTTTCTTTTCTTTTTTCCAAGGAAAACCTCTATGGAATCCCTCCCTAGAATATTTGGATGGATGTAGTGCCCCTCAATCATAATTGTTAACCAATTAAACTAATGACCAAGGCATAATTCCAAAGGGAATATGTTCATTTATTTATTTTTAAAGAAAATGCCTGAATTTCTAAGTATAAACCAGTCATTATAATTTCATTTCATTATCATCATAAAAGATCATTCACAAGCCAACCCATAATTGTATTCCACATACAATGGGCTGCTTGCCTCACAAAAATCATAGGTAGGATTACAAGAGAGCACTCAATTCACATCCAAGATCCAGTAATACTAATTTCAATCCAATCAGAATTATCATCAATTAATTATATTTCCAGCCATGTCCATTTTATAAGCATGTTTCAAGGCTTCATAACAATAAGAAGGAGAAGACTCATATCTCATTACAAAATGTCGTCATACAAGTTTCATGAGATACCATTTCACAAGGAGAATATATAATTTACATTCATTGGTCATTTGCCAAAATCTTGAAGGAAGAGAGGTCGCCAAACTCTTAATTAAGATGCCAACATTCATAGAAGAGGATCAAGTATTTCTAATCAATATATTAACTCATTTATGAAAATTTTTCTCAAGTTAAATGATAAAACCTCAATCAATATCAAAAAAATGTTGCAAGGATACTATCAACAATTTGCTCACAAGTCTATGTACATGTATCTTCAATTCCATGAAGATACCACAAGCATCACCACACACTTTCTCATCACAAGAAGAAGATACCCGTAAGCAAAAACATGATTATTATACCAACAAATTGTTGGAAGAACCTAAGAGTACATTTATCTCTTAACAACAATATGCACAAGCATTATGACAAATGCTATTCATTTAGGGACAAAATACCAAGAGCATTATGGAAGTGCTTTCAAGTTAACAACAATGTACAAAAGATGTTGAGAATTCTTGTATACTTCTCAACAATTTAGCCAAGCATTATGAGAAATGTTTTCTCATAATAATGTTAAAGTATCCAATGCATTATGGCTACTTACTTACCCAAAATAAATAATTAGGAAATACATATATTTACTTGCTCACTCAACAACAATTTGTTCAAACCATTATGTGAAGGAAAACTTGCTAAATCTACAACAAGACCATCAAGTAATTTGGAAACAACAATTGTCAAATGCATTAAGTGAAAAAAAAATGATTCTCTTACTCATCATTTTTTGTTTCTTTCTTAAAGACATAGACACACAAGGTTCATGGTTGTAAGGTTCATTAACATAACATGTATCAAATTGATTTTTTTAATACAGATTTCAAGACCAGCAAAGCCAAGTCTTTTTAATACAGATTTCAAGACCACCAAGGCTAAATCTTCCATTAACTATTGAGTGTTTCATATATCAAAATGAAGATCAGAATTTAAACCCATTTAAGGCAATTATTTACCTGAAGAGAATTGACTTGAACATACCAAGATTCACCTTCATAGTGCTAACAAGGTTAGAAACCATCATACCACTTCTAAGCAAGAAGGCCACATATGAAATCATAGCAAATCAACTGAAGTAAATATGAAGCATGAAGTACGATCTGCGAGTTCACACATCATATGAAATATAAATTATCCAAGTGAATATCGGTGACCACCCACCTATTCCAACTGACCCAAAATAGTCTTCTGGCAATTTACTATTTTTAACAGTTTTTCGGTTCCTAAACTTTTAGGATCATTTTGAGGATCTAAATGAAGTTTTTTCGGGATTGAACACCTCAATGATAGCCGAAAGCTCTTATTGAGCCCCCAAAATGAATCTTCTCGATGATACACTTCCAACGAGCAATCATGCGCTCCAAACAAAGATCGTATACCAAAGTTATGCCCTCGGGAAGTTGATACACCAAAATACCCAAAATAGGGTCCACAAAACTATTGGCTTTTCATCTTCCGAGGTTAGGGTTTTGGATTTTCTTTATGTTAAAAATGCCTTTAGAGCCTCATTGTAATCATTTTCTTGTGAATATGAGTAGCCGTCACATCTCTTCTCAGAGATAAGTTGTCACCATTCTAGCGAGTCTTTCACTCTGTATTTCTACAGTGTTGTACATTTCGCTCATTAATAGAAATTGTGTATTACTGGATCTTTGTATTTATGGTTGAATCTCTGATATATTTATGTTCTATAATATATGAGATATCTCTGTACATTTCCTTCTTATATATCCGCTCTCATTTCATATCGAAAATAATCTGGATCAGTGGTATCAGAGCAGGTTGCTCTTGATCGTTTTTTAGTGTATGTCCCCGACGAGGTTTGAGTATCGAAATTTGGGTCTCGAACTTGTCTCTCTTGAGGACAATCGCTCTCGCACACCTAAGAAACCCGCCATGGCGGAAGAAAAGAAAAATGACGGAGCAAAAGATTATATTAATATGTTGCTTGAGCAAGCTCTCACACAACAAAAGGACCAAATGATGGAGAATTTTGCCCACATCCTTCAACGCCTGCCCATAACAACAGACACATCTTCATCAAGTGATCACTTTGGAAGCACCTCTCTTTTCAAGGTACAAGTCAATTTTGATATTCTCGTATTTGAAGGTCAAATAGATATGGATGCCCTAGAAAAATAGTTAAATATGCTAGAAGGTTATTTCTCTGTTCACAATTTTTCCGATAGGGATAAGATCACCTTCGCACTCCTTAAGGCTCTCCCCCATGTCAAACATTGGTGGGAAAATTACTGGGAGCAAAGTTCCACAAAGGAGTCTAGAATATATGGGCCCGAGCCCACTTGAGATTTTTTTGTTGATGCGGTCAAGGAACAATATTACCATGTTGGTAACTATGACGACCAGTACATGACATGGACCACACTACATCAAGAGAGGGGCCAAACAGTGCGAGAGTTCACCAATACCTTCCATACCTTACGCACCAAGCTGGGCATCAAAGACTTCGAGTGACATTTGGTTCTCAAATACCATGGGGCTCTACACATATACATCCAAACTGAAATGGATTTTCTGGACATCTCATCATTGGATGCTACTTATCGATATGTTGTTAAAATCGAGTAGAAATTTAAGCACCAATACAAGAAAGAGTTCGGGTCTACAAATCCTCAATAACCAAAGTATGGTAAAGACGGCCCTAAAAACTAGCCTTCAAAAAACCAGTCCAAGCCACAGGAAAAGAAGGGTAACGGAAATATGAAGAACACTGGAAAATGGTGCAATTTTCACAAAACCCCTTGGCACAACACCAATGAATGTCGCTCAAAATAGTCATTGGTGGTCGAGATCAAAGACAAGGAATCGAATCCTGATTCGGTAACTGATTCAGAAAAACACTGGTAGAAGAAAGATCATCGACGCAAACCCCACTTCTACTGTCGCAACCCCAACAATTCAACTAGAAGAACCAACAGATCCTAAAGAGGGAGAACACCTTTTTCATTCACAGATGTGGGTAAAGGAGACCCCACTGTATTTTATTGTTGATAACAGAAGCTAGAAGAACCTCATCTCAGCAGAGGTCATCAAACAGTTGGGATTGTCAATAACACCACAACCGCAACCATACAACATCGGGTGGCTTCACCAGGGACGATATCTTCATGTCAGCCAATAATGTCGATTTTCATACGACATCCATCCCTTCAAGAATGAGGTATTATGTGATGTTGCCTCGCTGGATGTCTATAATGTTATGTTGGACCAACCATATATGTGGAAGCGCCATGCTAAGTCTTGACCTCGTAGTGTCATTGTTACTCTAGGTGGTCATCTCTACAGGATACCAGAGGTAGCTCCAACTACTGTCCCACCTAAACAATGTCGCAAGGTAGTACCTCACACTACAAAATTCAGCTTCTTCACAGTCTGTTGAAAAGGTGAACAACATAACACCGCAACCACTGCAACCTCAGTCTGAACACCTTTTGTCCAGCAGAAGCATGTTGACAAGATTGAAGCAAAGCGCAAGGATTCCTTCTGCACACAGTGATTTCATATAGTCAGACTAGTTAAAAATGTCCAACCCTTCCAGCCACAGGTTCGTGACATCCTTCAACAAGATAAGCAACGCAACTTCTCCAGCAAGGAAAGCAACTCATCAAGATGCAGATTCAACAAACGCTTTTCCCTCTCCCCCGGGAACTCAACAACGCAATGGAGACCATTGCTTCCTAAGGAGGGAGGATTGATCTAGGTGGATATTGGTGGCCACCCACCTATTCCAACTGGACCAAAACAATATTCTGGTAATTTACTATTTTTAGCATTTTTTCGGTTTCTAAACTACTGGGGCCATTTTGAGGGTCTAAATGAAGTTTTTTTTGGGATCGAGCACCTCATTAATAATCAAAGACTCTGATTGAGCCACCAAAATGAATCTGCTCGATGATACCTTTCCAATGAGATATCGTGCACCCCAAACGAGAGATCGTATGCCAAAGTTACACCCCTGGGAAGTTGATACACCAAACTACCCAAAACAGGGTCCACAAAATTGTTGGTTTTTCATCTTCCGAGGTTAGGGTTTTGGATTTTCTTTATGTTAAAAAGGAATTTAGAGCCTCATTGTAATCATCTTCTTGCAAATATGAGTAGCCGTCACATCTCTTCTCAGAGATAAGCTGACACCATTCTAGCGAGTCTTTCACTCTATATTTCTACAATTTTGTACATTTCGTTCATTAATAGAAATTGTGTATTACTGTATCTCTTTGTTTATGGTTGCATCTATGATATATTTCTGTTATATTAATGGATATATGAGATATATCTGTACATTTCTTTATTATATCTCTGCTCTCATTTCATGTCGAAAATAATATGGATCAATAAATCACATGAGTTGATATATCATGATAAATTCATCTGAAAGATCACATGTGGTTATATAAGGTTTGATGATTTGAGATCTAATGGAAGTTGATGTAGGAGCATCAAGAGCATGGTGACAGGTAAGCCAAAAACCCAGGATGAGAATGATGATGTTGATGATGAAAGGGGAGTAAAAGGTACAAGTATGCGGACATGCGACGAAAGANTCCTTATATAACCTTGGAGAGGTCCAACCACTTGAGATATCTTTAGGATGAGTTGAGGATTCTTCTCCTTCAGTTGAGGTTTCCCCTAAGATCATGCCTTGACCATCTATTCAAATCCAACTACCTCAAGGAATTGAGGGATTCTTCCCTTATTTGCCTCAACAAACCCATAATTTGCTAAAAAAAGAGTAGCGCTCCCCCAAAAGGGTGCACAGGGCACTCAAGCACTCCCCCAAAGAGGCTCAGGGAGCGCCAGCACTCCCTGACAGTGGGTAGGGGAGCGCTCCTCTCCAAAATTCAGTTTTTGAGTGTTTTTTCCATGGCAAAAGGTTTGTACTCCCTGTCAAGTGACTTCTCTTTTTCAAAACTAGTCTTTGGGGGTGTCTTAAGTGTCTTTGTGATGTCGTTAGAGGCACGACATGGGCAAGATGAAAGTATATTGTTTGTGACACTTGCAACACTTGTATTCAATATGCAACACTTGCGAACAAGATGCGACACTTATAACACTTGTAATGACGACACTTACAACACTATCGAAGTGAGTAATTTTGAGGTGTAACAGATTGTCCCCCAAAGTACGAAGTTAGAAGACGATGATGATTGAAGTACTTTGTAGACTTTTTCGAAAAAAGGGTATGGACGCAGAGAAACCGGAAAAAGCTGCACACAACCATCAAACAAATATTATGACATGTTTCAAAACCCAAGGCAGACATACCTATGCTTGAGTGATAAAGACTTTTTAGGTATGGCCGCCATAAAATACACTGCGGATCCATAATTATATTGACAAAATGGTATAGCCACTGCAGATACAATGTGGATCTATACTCCTATGACCTGAACTGATCGTAGCCACGAAGAATACACAGTGGATCTACGAGATGACAAGACATAGCCACGACCAATACAAAGTGGATCTATGTAACAGTATATGTGTTATGGTTCAAAAGAACTCCTTCGCAACCTGGGAAAAGTATACATAAGAGTGAAAACTCAACCCAGGGTCTTCTTACCAATCCCGATGTAATACGAATCTAACCATGTGAATAGATGTCCTCATGTCGAACATGGCAGAAACCACTTGATTACCGGTCAATGATGTAAACCGTTAACAAGCATGAGAGAGATCACCATTGATGTCAATGATTCCCAAGGCACTCTAGTACATTCCAACGAATGCAAATGAATGAGTTGAAGTCTAACATCCGTGGAATCATGTGATCAAGGGTCAATGATGTAAACCCACTGTCAGACGCGAGGAGGCCTGCCATTGAGGCATGCACATCCCAAGGTAATAACTGGTGTTAGTAACATTTCTTGTCTGGAGCACAAGAGTATTCAAATCTGCAAGTCGCAGGAGAAGCGCCCGAGCACAACACGGAAAAATCTCATTTCAAGATTCCAAACAAGTAAGCGGGCAAGATTATATTGCTAACAATCTAGATTTATCCAAGGGAGTAGATCGACGGTTGGCGGGAAATCGTGGCTAGCGGAGGCGTGCCGAGATTAGCGCATTAGATAGCGCCCATTGGGTATGCAGGAGAGGATGGCAGCCGTCCATCCAAACGACGCGTGGCACAAGATCTAGTCGCGTCGGTGTTTCGACATTCGGGAGTTCGAAGGGTGAGAGTTTCATGTCATTCTGTATCTCGAAACCCCGAACCCCGAACCCCGAAAGCGCCAAAAGCGCTCAAAGTCAGGGCTGCAGTATCGAGAAGCAGTCTCAACCATCCATCCAAAGGGGACACCTGGCACACGCGATTAGGCTCTTCTCTGTTTCTCCCATCGCGATTTCGAAGTGGAAGGAGTGGCTCCCTCATATCCCCGATGCACGAAGTGACGAAAGCATTCGGGACCCAGGCCCACAGGATCGCCAAATGAGTTCAGGACCGTCAGATCTAAGAAGGATGCATGGCGCCCAATTAAGCCATCTCAACGTTTCTCTCATCGCAACTATGATAAGAAAGGATCAACTCCTTCATATTCGCGAACGCCGAAAGCTCCTTAGAGAATAAACGTAGGGTCACAGCCCGTGGTCACTTAGGATAAAGGGAAGCTATGCAAAAGAGGGCCAAAGGCGTCGGGTCTAGTCGCCGATAGATTCATCGCGATCCCCAGGTGCCATCTGATATGAATTCAATCTTGTCTTTCTCTTGGAGTAAATGAAGGCGAGAAGGGGTGGTTGAAACCTCTCCTCATGCATTAAGTATAAGGTATGGATAATCTGGCAAGCGGTCTGCTCAAGAAGGTCCTGTATACCCTTTTTTTTTAAAGAATCCATATCGAGTCCTCGACCATCTAGAGGAGGTCTGCACATGCTAGTTCGGCTTTTAATCGCTCAACTACTTCCCTTGCAGGAGCCATGCGCAGTTAAGGTGGCATATGACAAAGAATAGTCGTCTGAATTGGGCCAAGGGGACACCAAGTCTTGGGTGCACGATCGGCCAGAGTCTGCATGCGCATACTGTCAGAAGACATGCAGACGCAATGTTTTTAATGCAACATCTTGTTTTTGTTGTTGTTGTTGTTTTTGAGTATATGTAGGCGTTTTCGCCATTTTTGTAAGGATCGATAGTAGAGCAAAGCTCCCAATTGTAAAGTTTTAACACACTCTAGTTCTCTGGTTATGCATTTGTATGTGAGAATTCTTGTTTTATGACAGACAGTCTTTCTTACTCCATCTAATTTTCATCTTATGCTGAGAGAGTTCGTGAACGACTGATTCATGCGGATTATTGCAATCATGTTATGATAAAATATTTATTGTTGCATTGTTGTATTCTCCGGTGTTTTACATTTGAATGCAAGAAGATCTTGCGTTTAGATGTCTTCTCCCACAGCCTGTTAGAAACCTGATGTTTACGACAGACCTTTGCACCTCTCTGATACAAGTCTTCCCCCTACTCACCCTTACTACAACTTACTGTCTGAAGTTTGATTAAGACCTCACCTGCCCATGCCTACCTGGCCTAGTTTCAGAGTTAGAACCACACCGTCTTGAGTTGGCTTCCAATCGATCACCCCATTAAACAAATCGTGACACAAATTGATGGGCGTCGGGTTCTGCTCCTGCTGCAATCCAGGGGTGACTTCTGACGCTAACAACTGGTTTCTAAGTCTAGTTCCTGGATAATGTGTTGAAGTCGACAGGAATAGACTTGTCGAAGGAGGGCCTTGATGTATTCCCCCATCAACGACAAGAAACTGACACAAAGATGTAATTGGTAGATCAAATGAGCATGGACTGACACAGGTATTGAAACATGATATTTGTGATGGATGACTCCTGAGGCAGATACTTCCCTTGAACACTGAGGAATGACAACAGAAACTTGACATGGACCAAAACTTGATGATGCAGTGGTTTTTGTGACTTTCGTCGGGTGACCCAAAGGAGTAAAAGAAACTCAGAGGATTGGCTCAGTGCAGAGGTCAGCGGATAAAAATGTGTTCAAAGACAAAGTGTCGTGTTCAAGGGTGACCGTAAGAGTTACTGGTAGTGTTCTCAAAAAACTGTTTGACTTGCTTCTTTCAATTTTTCCCCCATCCAAATAGACGAGTACATCTTTTTAATTTAACAAGCTCGAGGAGGGTAACACATGCTCGATATAACTCAGCTTCGGTAAGTTCCTCTTCCTTTTTTTACGAACTGGAAAAAGTAAGGGTTCGGTCCCGTATGGGCCCTTCAATGTATGATCGTTTAACGAGTCCATAGAAGGTAAACTCGGTTGTTTTTCATATTTAGAGAGTCTGAAAGTAACTTAAAGTTGACTCCAATGTTGTACTTTTTCGTAATGTTAGTCTCGCGAGGCCGAAAAAGAGATAAATTATCACTTGAAAGATGCCCTTTCAAACTTTTTAACGAGTGGGAAAGGAAGCAATATCACTCGACAATCTTTTCATGTTTAGAGAGTCTGAAAAGAGATCAAAGACGACTCCAAGGGGTTCCTTTTTCGTTTAACCACGCGGGTCCGAAAAAGAGGTAAAAGTTTACTCGATTGCATTCTCATGTTTTTTCGAGCATGATAAAGAAAAAAGACTAAGCTAGGTATTCCCCCAGCTTGAAAGCTAGTGGCTTAACTCCAGAATGATCATCAAAGGCTGGAGACATGCCCTCCAAGCTTCAATTCATTCACCGATGTTGAGGTTGTCACCAATTTCTCTACTAGACGGAAAAAAAGGATAAGAGTGGATGAAATGAAGGTTAAAGAGAGGTGATTGTGTCATTTTCTAATGAGCTTGACACAGAAAAATAACTATGCTCAGGGCTCTGGGTTCAATCCCCATATTGTTGTTTCATTTTTTAACGAGCTTGCTACAGAGAGGAAAACTATGCTCAAAGCTTTTGTTTCATTTTTTAATGAGCTTGCCACAGAGAGGAAAAACTATGCTCATGACCTCTGTTTCATTTTTTAATGATCTTTCTACAGAGAAGAGAAAATATGCTCGTGGACTCTTCTTGATCATGGCTTTCGAGAAAATAACGCTTTGGAAGAACACCATGTCAAGGGACAAAATTCGGTCATGGCTTTCAATATATCTTCACTGGATGGAAGAAAATCACTCTGGAAGGAACACATGTCGAGGGCCGCGACAGGGGTAAGGAGATCAGGATCCAATAACCCTATCAAAGCGATCACCCTATCAACTACTAGATCCAAATCATCAGAAGTTGAAGTCATGGGAGATAACGCCACATAATTGACATGCGGTGGGGGCGATACCATCATCATATAAGATCCATTCAGAGAGGTAATCCAGTCAGGACCGATAAAGGAAAGTTGATTAATAGTCACAATTCTTCCATCCTGAGGGAAAGATATCACACGAAAAAGAGTAGACACAGTAGCTTTCATGGAATAGACATAATCCCATCCAAGGAGTAAAGCGAAATCCAAGGGGTCTCAGACTACCATGACATCAATAAAAACAATTTTCCCTCCCAAAGTTACCGGAAACTGAGGAAGGGCCCCTAAAGGTTGACTAGTTCTTCTGTTAAAAGCTAACAAATTCTGTGTAACTGGCGCAAGCTGAGGACAACCCAAAGCGTTCCAAGCAACAGAGGACAAAATACTAACGGACGCACCTTCATCTATTAGCGTTTGTGGAACTTCTCGACCAAAAAACTTTACTGTAATCTGGAAATGAATGTAAGAGGGAAGACGAGGTCCTGTTAGCGCACCCCAATAAAAAAGGATGGCCTCATTACTTGGAGGGGGTTTCGCGGGAGAATGAGGAATGCCCCCCAACACGGTAGATTCTGTATCAACGAGAAAAATGTGGCTAGTATTGGGTTTACTCTCTAGAGGGAGATTAGGATTGACTGATGATGGGATCAGATCGACCACACATGCACTCTTCAGAGGAAGAGTGGGATTAACCGATGATGGGATTGGATCAACCACATAGGCACTCTTCAGAGGAAGGGTGGGACTGACCGAGGAAAGGACTGGATCAACCACTTTGGCACTCGTCAAAGGAGGAGTGGGATCGATCGATGATAGAACCGGATAGACCACTTGGGTTTCATTCTCCAAGGGGGAATGGGGTCGACGAGTGGAAACAGATCGACCAATTTGGTGTCATTCTCTAACGGGAGAGTGGGATCGACCGAGGACAGAAATAGATCGACCACTTTAACACTCTTCAGATGAAGGGTGGGAATGATTGAGGAAGAAACTAGATCAGTCACTTGGGTTTCACTTTGTAGATGAAGAGTGGGGCTGACCGATGACGGAACTGGATCAGGTACTTCGGTGAGTGGTTCAACCGAGGATGAAACTAGATTGACCACCTAATCAACCAGATTGATCGAGGATGGAACCAGATTCACCAATCCATCAACTAACGATGGGTTGAGAGAAAGATTATGATAACCTTTTGGAAGTTTAAGTTTTTCCAAAAGAGAATAAGCCTCGTCCATACAAGGACAAAGGTGAGAATAATGATCACCTTTGCATAACATACGAGGGAATTTGACAGCCGTCTTCTTCTTACCAACCTTAACGTCAATAGTTGACGGGGTATCACCGGCATGACCAACAGAGGCCGATGACGTGGAAGACCACATTTATAAGACCTTGGGAATACCAGGGCAATCCCTTAGAAAGTGGTCACCCTTACAACGACTGCAAGGCAATTTGGGTTTAGATTCTTTATTTTAATCTTGTTGACCTCATCAATACTCATAGTACTATTAACATTAGTTGGTTTCTTGGATCCAACATCTGATGTTGTTTGGGCCTTGGTCCTTTTCAGGCTCTTCTTATTCTTCTCTTTCTGTTTCTTCTTCTTCTGATCAACCTGGCAACTTGTTTTAGAGCTTTCACTAGATGAATAAGGAGAAAGAGAAGGAGACTTAATGGGTGAAGAAGGCGAAAAGTCGACATGAGGTTGATGTGTGGGTGGTGTACTGACATATAAAGTATTAGGTGTAGTTGAAACATCAGGAGGATTCGAGATCACCGGAGTGGGGAACAACCAAACCAGTAATCCGATGGTGAGTCCCAGAAGACTCAGTGTGGCAATGTATGGAGGACCAAAGTTTCCAAAGGAAGGAAAGGTATAAGGTTCCCCAGGAGAAGGGGTTCCTCCATTGGTACTCTCAGGATTTGATGCCATTAACACTGACTCAGCCTAAGGTCCACTAAGTAACACAACCAACACACGCTATGAATATGAGAAG
>JZKD02S0274345.1:8644-20508 GCA_000966675.3 Picea glauca
TTATACATTCCTCATCATCCACTCCTAGGGTTCTGGGTGGTTTTCGTATGGCCAAGTTGGCCATTTTATCAATCCCGACATCATTACTTCTAAGGACGTGAAAAAATTGACCTTCAAGGTCCTCGAGAAGAGGTGGATTCTATCTATGACCCTTTTTAAACTCATTATTTTTGGAGAAGAACCCATGATCATCATTTTTATTATCATCTTTGAATCTCCTACTATGTTCAGAGTTTGAATTTGTCATTAGTTTTCCAATTGAATACATTTTAGAAGGGAATAAGCCTCAAATTTATTATTGGTTTTCGTCCCTAGATTCCAATATAAATTCAAGATTCTTTTTCCTCCAGGTTCGAAGAGAACCCCCCCTTGAAAAACCTGCCTCCCTTGGGTTTCCTTTAGAAGCTCAATCAAAGAACAGAGTGTGTTCTGGTTGGATTTGGATCCAGTGGTCAAAGTTGAAGGAAGAATGAAGCTGCCAGCAAGATTGCTGCAAATAATAGGGGCTACGAGAAGAATGAAGATTGAGTTTCGAGATCCAAGCCTTCTCAGAAGTGTTCCAATTAATCGGGTCCTCTATGCTCAGATTTTTGGTGTTCATTACCTCTATCATTTGGCTTGTGGCCTTACCAACAACACTTTGGGGTTGAGACTTTTTATACTGGAATAAAAATCTATTCCTTGCTAGCCAAATTTGCCAACACACAAATTTGGGCATGGATTTCCACAACCTTTTGAAAATTGGATTTCCATGAAAGGATCCTTGGTAATATCTTTCCTAATGTCCCAAGAAAGGGACAAAATTAGAGCGCCACCTTATCTATTGATTATATTTCTCTGTAAACATATTCCCAAAATTTTATAGAAAAAGGGACACTCCCAAAAGAGATGTTGGATTGATTCCTGACCTTTTTGACATAGAGCACAGAAGAAAGGTCTGTGGAAGCCTCTTTTCATCAAATTTTCTCTTGTTAAGATTTTTCCATGAGCTAAATACCATATGAATATGTTTATTTTGGGTTGGGTGTCCAAACTTCAGATGTTTTTCCAATTAGCTGAGAAGTGGAGGATCCTTGAGTTGGAAATTAAGGTTTTGTAGCCTTCTTTCACTAAGTATCCAAAAAATGCCCATCCTCAAATGTCCTGGAGGTCACATTGTAAAGGAGATGCCCATTTGAAAAGGGAGATCAACAATTGGAATTGGTTTTGTAGGTGGACGGGGGAGTCACCTAGACTCCATTCCTTCCAGGAGCCATCTTTGTTCCAAGAGGAGATATCAAAAAGAGTAGTTTTGTGTTCTGAAATCATCCATCTTTTCAAATTGGAAATCTCTTCTGCTCAAGATGTGAGATCATACCCCAAGATCGTATCTTGCCAGATCTTGATCAATTTTCCATTTCCAGGAATCCAAGAGAGATGCTCTTTAAAGAAGGGAATTGAGGCTCAAATTTTTTTCCAAATATGTGAACCAGAATAAGTTTATGGAATAGAATCCAAACATCTTTTTCTGGAACACAACTTGTATTTTTTAGTTATGGTTAATTTCCCCCATTCCTTCTGACCCGTTATTAGTCTCGAAAGTAGCTTGGCTCCCATATCTAAATTGACCACTTCAGGATCTCTGATTCCAATCCCCCCACTGGCTTTAGGAGAGGAGACTATATTCCAGTTGACTAAGTGAAACTTTTTTGGTGTTGGACGTTCCTCCTTGCCAGAGAAATTTGTGAATGTGATGAGCCATGTCTTTCAAAACTCTCTTAGGTTCTAGGAGGGAGAAGAATTGGAAGAGGGGTAAAGAGGACATAATTGATTTAATTAGAACCACATGCCCAACTAGATTGAGCCACCTTGTTGTTGCGCCTCTTTCGTCACCTTGGTGAGCAAAATAGAGGTGCTTGCAAGCTCAGTTGGGTCATCTGAGAATGACAGCTGTAAGGAAAAGAGTTAGGGAAAGAAAATATTAGTATTTCAAAACTAGGAAATGCAATAAAAACTAAATTCATGAGCATAGGGACATAGAAACAAAAAGAACCATAAGACCCATGTCACCAATGTTGAGGCTGATCTATTAGTGAAAACAAAGCACCAAGAAGAAAGGGGACTATGAGTCCCTTCTTCCTCCAAGGGAGGGCTCTTGGACCCCCACTAGCTAGCTCTTCTTACAACAAAGAAAAATGGAAAATGATGATGAAAGAACTCTTTAATAATCCACTTAATGGGTGAGGTGGATTGTCCAATGTAATGGTGCCAATATGCTCTTGAAAAGGATGGAGTCCTCAAGACAATAGAGGCAACATAACATTACTTTGAATTCCTTGAGAAAATGAGGTGCATCCATGGCTTTTTATAGCATTCATTTGGGTTATTGTTTAACTGCTTTGTAGTGTGAAAAGAGGCCAATTAGGGCATTCTTAGGTCTTTGACCAGCCCACCAGTCGAGTCGAGTCCAGATTTGAGGGTCAAATCTGCTTGGGAGTTGAACCATAAGTGGGTGGGAGGCTGACCACTCTCATAAATGCACTTTTTAGCAGGTGCATGGATTTTTGCAATAACAGTCGCGCATCGTGCACCTGTGCGCGATTTCTGCATTCCTATTCCGCGCATGCACGCACGCGCCCAATGTCTGCATAGAACTCTTCAATTTTTCACTACTTTGTATAGTTTTTGACCTTTTTTGAATGCTTTGGTATTAATTCAGGTCTATGGATGACTTCATCACTGTTTGATGATGCTGAGTTCTTGTAACCATGTGCGGACAAAATTTCAGTGATAACATATGCCTCATGATGGATGAGGTTAGGAGCATACGTATAGCTGAAATCCATCAATGTTTCTTCTACTGAGAATGTTGTTGTAAGAGAGAGAAATAGTGGGATTGTCTAGAGCAATTCGCTGGAGGGAAAAAGGAACCGGTAGGACCCGACCTTCCATGAGGTGTGTAAAATATAAAACTGTGTACAAACGAGGCGGGCATGCCCCATGCTCGTGTCATGTAACTTTGAAGAAAGATGACTGAAGTGTTGGTGTAGACAACTGCAGCACCCTCAGGGGTGGTCGTGATAAAGGAAGAAGACAATTATGCAAATGAACATGCTCTGAATAGTAGGCAGTGATCGCGGTAACGAGTAGCAGCGATTATGTGGGCATTGATAGCCCTGCCAAGTTCAGAGGTCTTCGGCAAATAAAAGAACTAACTGCAATAGTCGCAAAGTAAGACCCACCATAACATGAGAAAGTGTTGGCATCGAATGTCATGAGGGTCAATGAAAGTAGGGAGAAATGGTGTTTCACCCTATGCCGTCCGAGATCTCTCATTGAGTGGAGAATGAGAATCAAGATACTGTCAGCCTTCTAGAAAACTGTGTTGATGTCGACAAAAAGGGGGACGCGACTCCCAGAAGCAAATGGCTTCATGAAATCTACTAGGTGAGGTGAGGAAGTGGAGGAGGTACATGGATGAAGTCAAGATGTAGGAAGACTCAAGACTGCCCTTGGTTGGAGTATGTGTGATATAAAAAGTGGTCGCAACCATTCAACGAGGTCGAGTGTCAGGGGGACGACAAGACTGGGGATAAGTTGTGCCAGAGGCAGGACAAGGTGAACAAATTCAGAGGGCAGAGGTAAGTGACCTGTGGGGTACTCTGAAGATATGGACAATGCCGACAAGGGTAGATGATAAGTAGTGCTCCAACCAAGGGTAACATGGGTTGCGGTTGGCCAAAAAAAGAAAGTAGGTCACCCAAAGGTGACGACAAAAAGGTAATGTAATGACTGAAAATAAAGGCGTTTGTACAATAAATAACGAATAATTGGGGAGAAGTGTACAAATACAGAAACGGGTGCCCCAGTGTGATATGGGTGGCCTATGTAGGGCATAATTTGTTCAGAGGACTGATGAAGGGTGGGGGCCCCATTGGTGAGTTTCTGTATGAGGTAGGTGAAATGAAGGTAGATTTGCAGATGGGAAAACTGATTGTGAATGAAATGACGGGTTCGTGAGACTGCAGAGGTGTACTCAAAAAAGAGAACCGTGAAGAGATAATCTGGGAGTCCGTGTGGGAAATCTAGAAAAATGAGGAGAAAGAGTATGTGGTTGATTCGCGACATGATGAAAGACTGTCGGGACTCCCATCCCTAAAGGGTTTTGAAAAACAGCATGAGTGTCAGAAGTGCCAAAAGGTGCTATGAATGGGACAACTCATGTGGGTAAGAATGCTACTGGGTGACAGTACTGAAGACGCAAATGGAGGTGAGGGTATTGCAGAGCCAGGAATGAGGATCCTAGAGGCAAATGTCAGAGGGTGTGACTGGAGATGTAAGTGTGATACAGAGGGAAAGACTACATGCCAGTGCTGAGTATATACTTGAAGGGGTTGTACTGATGTATGATGATCAAGTACCTGCACACATGAAACCAAATACCCAAAGTGAACAATATCTGAAGAGAATCGAAGATATGAGTATGTATTTGATAAGCGTGAATATGTGCATGCGTACCTGACCAGGGTACGAAAAAAGGCGCCCTAGGGGATCATGATGAAAAGAGGCCCAGGGACTGCTGTGATGTAGATTACGGGATGCTAATCCTGTGGCTGAAGACGGATCGAGAAATGGACACCGTGGGCTCCCGGAATGGTGAGTGGAAGTTTGGCAAAAAGGCCTATATATAGCTGTAGGGCCCACATTGCCACCTCATTTGTACCTATTGCGATTGTGACTGGATGAGCAGTTTTCAAAGGAGATTTGGAGATTTGGAGAGGACAAGGCATCCGATTGGCGATTAGCGAGCGTCAGGTTAGTGGTATGATCATCCTGCATAGAAATAGGATTTCATTTTTTGGGCAGGGGCTGGACGGAGGGCCGTACAGAGGGATTTTGTGGGTGTGGGCCCCACGTGTGTGGGCGATCTGGAAGTAGGCGGACACACATGCGTGCCTGCCCAACAGATAGATGCGCATGGGGGCGATGGTAAGGGAATTAGAGGCGTGCACTATGTGCGCACCTGGCAGCTGTACAACTGCGCATTTGTGCGCGGCTGTGACGTGGACAGGCACGCACCAGTGCGCGCCTATGTAGGTAACAGGCGCACTTGAGAGCACGCCTGTGTAGGTAACAAGGCACGCCTGAGAGCAAACCTATGAAGCTAACAGGTGTGCATACGTGTGCGCCTGTGTAGTGAACAGGCGTGCATGTGTGCGCGCCTGTGGGTTGAAACAACCGCGCTTTAGAGGCAAAGTTGACGGGTGTAAAATTGATCTTTGTGATTTTGTTGATGGTCTCATGGGCTGATATAAGACTCTTTGCTGTGGTTGCAGGTGGACAGTTTGCACGATGCCAGTGGGTTGGCGAGAGTGAGATTGGTCCCTGCTATGAGACGCTGTGGCTATTGAGGAGCTCGGTGTGCGAGCGACTTTGGCAGCTTGTGGGTTGCTAAAGTTCTTTAAGTGCCTGTTGATACGAGCGCAGGAGTATCTCCTGCAGTTCCTGATCCAGATGTGGAGTCTGGAGCTGCATTGCTTCCTTGTGTGAGGAGAGAATATCCCCTTCATTGTGGTGGAGGACATGTACTTCTTGATTGGGCTCCCGTTTCTTGGTGTGCCCCTACCGGCGGAGCCGGTGTTACTGAGGGATCTGACCCTAGCGACCGTTGGCCGGAGATACTATTCAGGTTAGAACTTTATGTCTGGGATGATTGTGAGAATTGGGTCGATAGATGCCTTGGTGCATCGCTGTATAGCAACGATGATTGTGAGAGTATATGGGTCCTTGGAGACCCAACAAATCAGTGGGGGCCAATTGTTGGTGATGGGGTGAGTACTGGCCGACGAGTTCGCCTGGGGGCTTACGCTGCATGCGAGGATGGTGGGGAAGTTGGACCACTGTCAGTCCACAGATACGGGGGATTTTGCCTTCGGGTCCATCCTGGTGGCCTGGTTTCTGGAGAGGGTGCCGATGTTGCACCCGAGGATTCTATTGGGTGCGCTTGGGGCGCGAGAGCCGCGACTGAGGCGGTGGTCGACCGTGTTGTTGCGCCATGGTGGTGGCGAGGGTGGCCACTTCTTCATTGTAGAGGCGACACAGGTATGGTGACAGATGCCGCAGGTGATACTATGGTACCCCTATGCTGAGGTTGACTTCTGGGATGATCCGGACATGGTGCTACCTCCAGGGGAGGTTTTTGACCACCAAGGTATGGTGATTTGATGATGTTGATATGTATGTTTTATGTTTTTTGAGATAGCATGCCTTATGTATATGATATAAATGATGATACTATCTGGTGTTTGTTTGTATGTGCATATGTGGCACCTCGCGGGCGTGAGGTGGAGTTGCAGAGAGCGCTGGAGAGACCACCGCGGGGAGAGAGACATCGGCGTGAGGATGCCGCAGTGCGACCAGCTGAGCCAGAGAGGGCACCGAGGAGGCATCGGTTTGATGACCCTGGTGCTGGGCCATCACACGCTCCTACGGCCATGGCTGAAGCGGATTTTGAGGACATACACCATCGTCTAGAGATGGTGTTACAGTTGGTGCCTGAGGGAATATGGTCTCGCATCCAGGATGAGGCTTTCCTGTAGCAGTGTGTGGGGGTGCCGCCACCATGGTGGGCCATAGTACGATGAGCAATAGTGGCTGCTGCGTTGACAACCGGATGACTACCGCCGGGGCAGGAGGGGCCGGTAGGGGGGGGACCACTGCCTCCTGGGGTAGGAGGTGGTGGGCCACCACCGCCTGAAGGAGGAGCAGGCGATGGTGCTCTAGAGGCACCGTGAGTGGTGCTCTTAGGCATTGATGTATATATATATTTTGTATATAGGCTGGTGAGCCCATTTTGTACCAAGGTGCTGCATTGGCCTGCAGATACTTGGATTTTTTGTATGTAAACATTCAGATGGCACTGTGGACCTTTATATATACATGAGTATACATTTTTGAGATCTATGTGGTGTTTACATGTTTTTGGTTAATGTTTGGATGACGTCTATTCTATATATATGCTGTGACAGGTTTGTGTTATATGTTTATGTATGTGTAGCTTGATGTGATATATGCCAGTCTAACATAATATTAACTAGGTTATCTGTAATTTGATTCAATTGTCTTGGAATATGTGTAAATGTAATGGAATCAAAATGTCGAGATAAAAGCCTAACCTACAGGTATTTGCAAAAGAGGCAAGGATCACGGACGCGGTACACATTGTTGAGCTGGAGTATGACTAGTTGAGAGTCGAGGAAGATGCTAAGGTGACGAATACGATGATGCTGGGCATCAACCAAGAGGCCTATGACGATGGTGTATTCGACTTGGTTGTTGGTTGTTGAACCCAAACATATGCCGCTCGAATGGAGCATTTTGTGTGAGGGGGTGTAGAGAGCCCAAGCAGCCGAAGCGAGATTTTGTGTCCAACGGCTGGCGCCGTCGACGTAACCGATGTGGTAGGCTGGTGGAGGAAGCATCTGTCAAATAACATAAAGGACAGTTTAGACGTGAGGGAAGGAAAAAAGATTTAAAAATGCTAGAAAAGAAATAACCTAAAGTAGAATGACTACGTTTAAGCGTAAAATTTCTTTAAGTATAACCCGTTGACGGGTTCTTTGAGAGAGAGGCCTTCGGGAGAGGCTAGAATATATGCACCTTTGGTGAGGTAATGTTGAATGATGTATGGGCCATGCCAAAGTGACTCGAATTTTCCATGGCCAAAGGTATCATGAGCGATATCGTAAGCCAGGACGAGGTCGCCTTCGCGAAATGAGCGAAGGTTGACATGGCGATAAAAGGTAGCCTTTGATCGTTTTTTAGCTGCCTCGTTGTTCTGTAAGGAAGATCAACGATCTTCATCCAGAGACTCCAATTTTAGCAAGCGCTGCTCCATTGGAGCAGTGTCGGGTAATAGCTCAATTGTGGTGCGTAAGGTGGGAATTTCGCACTCGATGGGAAGAGTGGCCTCAACCCCATGGACTAAATGAAATGGTGTGAAACCAGTAGTTGTTTTCACAGCCGTTCGGTAAGCCCATAGCACAGAAAATAACATATGATGCCAATTGGTTTTATGTTTATTAACCGTGCATTGTAACATGGTCTTGAGGACTTTGTTAACTACTTCAACTTGTCTGTTAGACTAAGGGTAATATGGTGAGGCAAACTCGTGAGAGAATCCTAACCGAGATGAGAGCTCGATGAAGATCTCATTCTCGAAGTGTTTCCTGTGATCCGAAGTGAGTTGGGGGGGTACTCCAAAGTAGGATATGACGTGGTTAAATAAAAAATGCGCTGCAGTGTCAGTGGTGTTGTTGAAAGTGGGCATAGCTTCTGCCCATTTGGTGAAGTAATCAACGACGACAACAATGTATTTGTGACCATTGCTGGAGGGGGGATTACAAGTCATGAAGTCGATGCCCCATTTACAAAAGGGGCCAGCAGTAATGATAGGGTGAAGAAGAGCGGGGGAAGCTCGGGCTTTGTTGGCATAGAGATGACATTGCTCACATCGTTTCACGGCATGAATGCAATCATGAAACAAGGTAGGCCAAAAGTAACCAGCTCGGATAATCTTTTGAGCAATGGATATGCCTGAAAGATGGCCCCCACATGTGCCGTTGTGGCAGTCGTTTAAGAATCTATCGGTCTTGTCAATGGTGTCGACGCCCCGTCTGTACAGGATGTCTCCGATAAGGAGGTAGCAGGGGGCCTGATGTCGAATACGATGACGATAATGTCGTGAAAGGTGGTTACCGAATTTTTGAGTTTGGAGGTAGATGAGGAGGTCGCCATACCTAGGATCATCCGAAGTGATGTAAAAGAGATGTTTGTCGGGAAAGTTGGTGTTGACGGGGGCACTGGTGGTGTTAGAGGGAAGGGCCGTGACAAGTTCGGCGAGAACGAGGGCCTTCTTACTCTTAGGTGTTGAGAAATCGAGGTCGTACTCCTGAAGGATAACGATCCATCGAGCAAATTTGTTGTTTACTTGCCGATGGCTGAGAAAGTACTGCATAGGGTTGGAATTTGCGACGACCTTTGTTGTTCAAAGCAGAATGTAGTGGCGCAGTTTCTGGACTGCGAGGACGACTGCTAGAGAAAGTTTCTCTTCGTGTTTATACTTCAAGGGTGGCCCTGAGAGATTTTTACTAACGTAATAAATGACATGTTCACGATTGTCATCACCGAGCTGGATGATAACGCAGACTACTAATACAGCTGATGCTGATACGTAGAGGATATAGTCACGATTGTAGTCAGGTGCACTAATTAAAGGTGCATTTGAAAGTGCGGTTTTAAGATCATCAAATGACTGTTGGGCATGGTCGACCTAGTGAAATGGGATGTCGTGACATAGTAAGTGAAGGAAACCATGTGCACGTATGGCGTAATTTGGGACAAAGCGTCTAAGAAAGTTAGCTTTGCCCTGCAAACTCTGAAGTTGTCGTAAATTTCGGGGAGGTGGAATTTCAGTGATAGCTTGGACGTTGAGGGGGTCCACGGTAATACCGCTTTGGGAAACAATAAAGCCGAGGAGGCGCCCTACGGTGACACAGAACACAGACTTGAGAGGATTCAAGCAGATGTTGTAATGACGACACCGTTGAAAAATGATTCGTAAATCATCAAGATGCTGGGTACGTTTCTTGGATCGAGCTGTGAGATCGTCCAAGTATGCGAGGATGATATGAGCCAGATCGTGAAAGGTGTATGTCATCGCCCGCTGGAAAGTTGCGCCTGCATTATTTAAGCCGAAAGGCATGACACGATATGCAAAAGTACCCCATGGGGTAGTGAATGCGGTTTTATACTGATCGGCTAGGTGGATTTGAATTAGATTATAACTAGAGAATCCATCCATAAAGGAGAGAGCCTTGTGGCCGACGCAGTTGTCGATAATTTGATCAATGAAAGGCGTTGGAAAGTTGTCTTTGGGACATGCATGATTGAGATAGAGAAAGTCTGTGCAAACGCGAATAGTGCCCTATTTTTTGTTAACGGGTACAGGGTTGGAAACCCATGAGGTATAGGCGATGGGGTAAATGAATCCGGCAACGCGTAACTTGTCAATTTCGGTTTTGATAGCCGCGACTTTGGATGGGTGTAGCGGTCGTTGTTTTTGGCGAACTGGTGTAATGTCAGGCCAGGTGTCAATGTGATGTTCAAAAATAGAGGGATCGAGGCTAGGCATTTCCGTGTATGACCATGCGAAAATATCCCTATATTCCTGGAAGAGGGCTTTATATGCGGTGATTTCCTGAGGAGTGCAAGCAGCTCCAATGGTGATTTCTTCGACGATGCCATTTTTAATGGAAATGTCGCTTTTAATGGTGGGGGAAATGTTGGCCATATTGCCTTCTTCAAAAGCATCAGGGGCAGGAATGGGATTTTTGAACCAGTCGATAGGCCATGATGGGATAAAATCCTTGGTTTTGACCGTGTAAATGGAGTTTTGGTTAGGAGGCATGGAGGCTTCCTGTGGAGAGAAGAGTGCGAGATGGTGTAGTGCATCCCAGGGAGAGTCTGGGTGATTTAACTCTTCGAGTATTTCCTCGTCGCATTGGAAGTGACGGGAATACAAGGGGTCATGAGGAGTGATATCGGTGACGGTGGTTGTGTGGTTTCCCCCTGGTGAAGAAGCAGGGGGAACATTGTTAGGAGATGGTGAGGGTTCACTTGACATAAACCATATATTGAAGTATTGAGGGTTACCCGTGGTGGTTGGGTGTAAAATGTCCATAGGGAATGAGTGGGAGAGTTGGGGGGGTTGGGGGGTGAATCCTCAGATATGTTATCTAAGAACCATGGAGGCGTTGGGAGGGCCTCGGCTTCGGGAGAAATGACATGAAAATCTGCTAGTGATGAGGTAATGTCAATTATCGTCTCTATGGGCCATTGAAGCCGGGTCAATTGGCGTTGCCTATATTAACGGATCATAGGACACTGGTATGTGAAATGAGCTAATGAATCGCAGAGAGAGCAAGGGCGTATCATACGTTCATTGACTAAAGTGGTGATATAACAGATGTCTGTGATATTTGTTGAGGAGGACGTAGCAGGACTATAGTTGCTCTAGAAGTTCTGGCGTACTGCGGCTAATGTCTACCGAAAACGTGGCAGAGCCGGGCAATGGTGGGTATAATGGCCATATTATGAACATATAGCACAAGCGTATTTGGTCCTCAACCCTTTACTACTGGAAGGGGGGGTGGTAGTGGCGGGACCGGCTGTAGTGACGAGTGTTGAGGGAGGTTGATTGAGTGGGATCAAATGTCGTAATTCTGGTAGAGATGGGCAGTTGTTGGTTTGGTGTCCCTCTTTCTCACATAGTGCACAAGGTGGTGGGATGCGTGGAGGAAGTGGAGCTGTGGGCTCCTTCTTCTTTCGCCTGCCCCTAGCTGTGGCAGGGGGGTTAGTGAGTGGGGGTGCTGTTGGAGTAAGAATGGGAATCGTCATGGGGATTCCTTCTTTTTGGGGTGGAAGGGATGGTCGAGGGACCATCTCTAGTGGGTGTAAATACCAAACTGGGATTGCTAACACCATATTAGGTAGTGTGAGCATTGCGGCTACCTGAAAAGATTCGATACTTGGTGGAGGGTAAAAGAAGGGAATTTGAGTGATGGCTTGGGGAACTGTCTCCCAAACTGAAACATGTCCTTGGGGAGATGTGGAATCGTGGATTGGTGGGGTCAACGAGTATGCAAGAGGTTCTTGAGGAGGGGGTTCTGTGACAAGTGGGACTTTAGAGATGATAGAAGCCTCTGTAGGAGGAAGGGTATCCTCTGTGTGAGTTCCATTAGATGATATGACGCACACTTTATTGGAAGGATGAAGGAGTGGTGGTGCTCCATGGGACATTCCTAACAAGGATGGATCTTTAAAAA
>JZKD02S0274356.1:0-20508 GCA_000966675.3 Picea glauca
CTCTTATACTATTGTTCATTTCTCATTGGATATAATTGAATGGTTTAAGTATAAGTTGGAAAAGGTTTTTAAATTGTACTTGATACTGATTCACCCCCCTCTCAGTATCAACAAGGATTACCTAATCAGATAATAGAAAATGTTGGCAAATGTTCATCAGCAAAAGAAATTTGGGATAAGTTACATGATATATATTCCTCACCCATTGCAGATTCATAAAATTTCAAAGATGATGCAGGTACAGATTAAGAAGAAATATGTTGACCATGTCAAATAGATTCAGGAGATGAAGAGTACATAATAAACAGAGGTATGTTGTTTTTCTTTAATTGTGAAAAATGAAGACATCTTGAAATAGAGTGCCATGAAGGAAATGAGACAGAAAAACTAATTGAAAAAGAAGACAATTATGAAGAATAATTGATAAGTGCTTTTGATGAACTAAGAAAAGAAAGAGAAGAAAAAAATTCACTCAAGAAAGAATTGATGAAACAAAAGGAAAGTGCTCACATTTTTTAAGAAGCCCAACAGGTCATCAAGAACTTAAGAAATCGGCTAGAATATGCTAGAAAGATCAAAGAAAATCTTAAAGATCAAAAGCAGTATTTGGAAGTCAACATAGCAACACATAAGGAAGAAGCAGAAATGAGAGAAAATATATTGACAGATCATCTTAAGGAAATAATTAACGATCTAAACCATCTCGAGGAAGAGTTTGGTCAATAATAGAAAGGACTTGAAGAAGAAACAATCAAATTAAAAATCCATCTTGAAGAAGTGAAAAGAACAGAAGAAGTCATGAAGTCTCAGATAATGAAGAAAGAAGAAGAGGTTGAGAATATTGAAGAAGAAGTTGTCACATTGAGAAGTAAAATTGTCAAGCTCAACAAGAACGTTGAAGAGACATAAACATCCACATCATTTATATAGGATGAAGAGAAGCATTCTAGGTTGCTAGAAATGAAGAATGAAGAAAATAGAAAGAGTTATGTAGAATTACTCAAAAGAAGGAATCATGGTCAACTAGAATCTAAGAAAACTATTAAAGATACATCTTCAAAAAGACCATCCATGTTCAAGCCACAAAGAATCTTCAATCATGATTATGATTAGTTAAGGTATAAATTCAGAAGGTATACACCACAAAGAATATCATTCACTCCCAGGTATGCACATTTCTTTTATGGTCATTGTTTTTATTGTACTAATTTTGGACATATTGCAGGGATTATAAAAATGTTCAAGAAATAAATGTCTATGTGGCTCCACGTAACATTGAATGTTACAAATGTAATAAATATGGACACATAGTTAGTGATTCTAGAAGCATGATCGATAATTATATGAAAGAGAACAATGATATCAGATATAAGAAAGTATGGATAAGAAAACACAGAGAACAGGTGTACAAAGACCAGGTCCCAGAGATCGCAATATTGGCAATAAAAAGAGATGAAGAAAATTCTATAGAGAAAAAGAAATATGTCAAATACATAAAGGTTTGGAAAATAATTGAAGAAAAAGAAGGATAGGTAAATAAGGAACATGTTCAATATATTGTACTTTCAGGAATTGTAGTGAAAGTTGAATCCACAGACAGAAAGAAAGAAGTCAGATCTCAGAGAGATGATGAATCTACCAATGAAGATGATGTTGAATACACATCAGAGCATGAATTGTTTTGAGCCATCCATCTTAGAGACTCCCAGGTAATATGAATATTAGATAGGGGGAGTTTATGCGATAGCTATGATGGACCAAAGAACCATCCTTCAAGCAACTTGCAAAGATTGAGTAGACAGATCCAAAGCAATCAGTTAGCAGAAGTACAGTTTGATAGTTGTAGTAGTGAATACTTCATAGTAATAAATGGGTCAACATTATGGACAATTGTGCAGTAGATTCTTGGACAGTATGGAAAGATATGGATTTGTAAGAACACTTAGCAGATTTGGATAGGCATATGACAGTGGACGAGATCATGGATTCATAGATTGGTTTAGAGAGTGGTTCAGAGACAAAGGAACATTATGGATGCTAATTACATAGGAAATGGATCGAAAAATGATAATATATTCAAAATTAACATATATTTTTTGGACACATGCAATGCATACAACAATTCACATTCAAAATAGAGTAATTCTCATAAAAAACAATGACAAAACGCCTTATGAGCCATGGAAAGGAAGACTAGCAAATGTGAAGCACTTTAGAATATTTGGAAGAAAATGATACATCAAAAGAGAATATGGAAGATGGAAAATTTTGACTCTCGTGTGAACAAAGGAGTACTTGTTGGTTACTCAAGTACAAGGAAATCATACAAGTGTTACAATATGAGATTGAACAAAGTTGTGGAAAACATCATTGTAACAATTGATGAAACAGGGGGACAAGAATCAAAGGAAGAAGAAAATGAATCAGCAGAACAACTTTACGAAGAAGAAGAAAAATATGAAGAAGAAATAGAAGAAAAATATGTTGAAGATCAGACAGAAGTAGAAGAGAAAGTTTAGCAAGTGCCTCCAAAGACACCTAGCAAATGTGTACAAAAGCATCATCCTTCAGATCAGATTATCAGAAATAAGGATGCAGGAGTTGAGATTAGAAGAAGAATCTATTCACCAGAATAGATGCACCTAAAGAGGTTCGAATGGAGGATTTCAACCTAATTATATCATAAAAATGATAAAGAGGTTCGAAATGAAGATTGAAACCTAGTTACCACTCCTATGAAAACCAATTTCAAGTTGAAAAAGGATGATGATTCAAAGTCTACAAACAAGAGGCAATACATGTCAATGATTGGTAGCTTACTATATGTGACAACACTCAGACCAGATGTAATGCAGGCAGTTGGAAAAGTGGCATGATTTCAAGCAGCACCAAAGGAATCACATGTATTAGCAGTGAAGAGGATTTTCAGATATCTCAAAGGAACATAATAGTTTGGATTATGGTATCCAAATGGAAATGANATACTGATTCACCCCCCTCTCAGTATCAACAAGGATTACCTAATCAGATAATAGAAAATGTTGGCAAATGTTCATCAGCAAAAGAAATTTGGGATAAGTTACATGATATATATTCTTCACCCATTGCAGATTCATAAAATTCCAAAGATGATGCAGGTACAAATTAAGAATAAATATGTTGACCATGTCAAATAGATTCAGAAGATGAAGAGTACATAATAAACATAGGTATGCTGTTTTTCTTTAATTGTGAAAAATGAAGACATCTTGAAATAGAGTGCCATGAAGGAAATGAGACAGAAAAACTAATTGAAAAAGAAGACAATTATGAAGAATAATTGATTAGTGCTTTTGATGAACTAAGAAAAGAAAGAGAAGAAAAAAATTCACTCAAGAAAGAATTGATGAAACAAAAGGAAAGTGCTCACATTTTTTAAGAAGCCCAATAGGTCATCAAGAACTTAAGAAATCAGCTAGAATACGTTAGAAAGATCAAAGAAAATCTTAAAGATCAAAAGCAGTATTTGGAAGTCAACATAGAAACACACAAGGAAGAAGCAGAAATGAGAGAAAATATATTGACAGATCATCTTAAGGAAAGAATTAACGATCTAAACCATCTTGAGGAAGAGTTTGGTCAATAATAGAAAGGACTTGAAGAAGAAACAATCACATTAAAAATCCATCTTGAAGAAGTGAAAAGAACAGAAGAAGTCATGAAGTCTCAGATAATGAAGAAAGAATAAGAGGTTGAGAATCTTGAAGAAGAAGTTGTCACATTGAGAAGTAAAATCGTCAAGCTCAACAAGAACGTTGAAGAGACATAAACATCCACATCATTTATATAGGATGAAGAGAAGCATTCTAGGTTGCTAGAAATGAAGAATGAAGAAAATAGAAAGAGTTATGTAGAATTACTCAAAAGAAGGAATCATGGTCAACTAGAATCTAAGAAAACTATTAAAGATACATCTTCAAAAAGACCATCCATGTTCAAGCCACAAAGAATCTTCAATCATGATTATGATTAGTTAAGGTATAAATTCAGAAGGTATACACCACAAAGAATATCATTCACTCCCAGGTATGCACATTTCTTTTATGGTCATTGTTTTTATTGTACTAATTTTGGACATATTGCAGGGATTATAAAAATGTTCAAGAAATAAATGTCTATGTGGCTCCACGTAACATTGAATGTTACAAATGTAATAAATATGGACACATAGTTAGTGATTCTAGAAGCATGATCGATAATTATATGAAAGAGAACAATGATATCAGATATAAGAAAGTATGGATAAGAAAACACAGAGAACAGGTGTACAAAGACCAGGTCCCAGAGATCGCAATATTGGCAATAAAAAGAGATGAAGAAAATTCTATAGAGAAAAAGAAATATGTCAAATACATAAAGGTTTGGAAAATAATTGAAGAAAAAGAAGGATAGGTAAATAAGGAACATGTTCAATATATTGTACTTTCAGGAATTGTAGTGAAAGTTGAATCCACAGACAGAAAGAAAGAAGTCAGATCTCAGAGAGATGATGAATCTACCAATGAAGATGATGTTGAATACACATCAGAGCATGAATTGTTTTGAGCCATCCATCTTAGAGACTCCCAGGTAATATGAATATTAGATAGGGGGAGTTTATGCGATAGCTATGATGGACCAAAGAACCATCCTTCAAGCAACTTGCAAAGATTGAGTAGACAGATCCAAAGCAATCAGTTAGCAGAAGTACAGTTTGATAGTTGTAGTAGTGAATACTTCATAGTAATAAATGGGTCAACATTATGGACAATTGTGCAGTAGATTCTTGGACAGTATGGAAAGATATGGATTTGTAAGAACACTTAGCAGATTTGGATAGGCATATGACAGTGGACGAGATCATGGATTCATAGATTGGTTTAGAGAGTGGTTCAGAGACAAAGGAACATTATGGATGCTAATTACATAGGAAATGGATCGAAAAATGATAATATATTCAAAATTAACATATATTTTTTGGACACATGCAATGCATACAACAATTCACATTCAAAATAGAGTAATTCTCATAAAAAACAATGACAAAACGCCTTATGAGCCATGGAAAGGAAGACTAGCAAATGTGAAGCACTTTAGAATATTTGGAAGAAAATGATACATCAAAAGAGAATATGGAAGATGGAAAATTTTGACTCTCGTGTGAACAAAGGAGTACTTGTTGGTTACTCAAGTACAAGGAAATCATACAAGTGTTACAATATGAGATTGAACAAAGTTGTGGAAAACATCATTGTAACAATTGATGAAACAGGGGGACAAGAATCAAAGGAAGAAGAAAATGAATCAGCAGAACAACTTTACGAAGAAGAAGAAAAATATGAAGAAGAAATAGAAGAAAAATATGTTGAAGATCAGACAGAAGTAGAAGAGAAAGTTTAGCAAGTGCCTCCAAAGACACCTAGCAAATGTGTACAAAAGCATCATCCTTCAGATCAGATTATCAGAAATAAGGATGCAGGAGTTGAGATTAGAAGAAGAATCTATTCACCAGAATAGATGCACCTAAAGAGGTTCGAATGGAGGATTTCAACCTAATTATATCATAAAAATGATAAAGAGGTTCGAAATGAAGATTGAAACCTAGTTACCACTCCTATGAAAACCAATTTCAAGTTGAAAAAGGATGATGATTCAAAGTCTACAAACAAGAGGCAATACATGTCAATGATTGGTAGCTTACTATATGTGACAACACTCAGACCAGATGTAATGCAGGCAGTTGGAAAAGTGGCATGATTTCAAGCAGCACCAAAGGAATCACATGTATTAGCAGTGAAGAGGATTTTCAGATATCTCAAAGGAACATAATAGTTTGGATTATGGTATCCAAATGGAAATGATCTATCACTTATTTCCTACACAGATGCAGATTGGGTAGGTTTCATTGATGACCGAAAAAGCACTAGTGGAGCAATGTTCTACTTGGGTGAGTTTTTAGTATCTTATCTAATCAAGAAAAAAACATCAATATATTTATCTACAACTGAAACAGAGTGTATTGCAACAAAAGTATGTTGTACTCAGGTTCTATGGATGGAACAAACTTTGACAGATATACAAGTTGAGTATGATTAGCCCATTCCAATCTATTTTGATAATAAAAGCGCCATCAGTATCTCAAAGAACCCAGTGATTCACTCCAAGACGAAGCACATTCCAATAAAATATCACTTTCTATGGGAATAGGTTGCAGAGAAGAACATCTGAGTTGAATATGCAGGCACAAAAGAACAAGTGGCAGACATCTTTACAAAACCTCTTCCAAGGGAATCCTTTGAGTATCTTCGCCAGAGACTCAGAGTAATTTCTACTCCAAAATGAATTGTTTTGAATTCTTATCTTATATGTCTTATGTAATGCCCCATATTTTGGCCTTAGGTAGTTAGAACTTTGATTTTCCTCGTCTTAGTAATTTATTTCTTAACAACTATTTGGACTCAACAATGTTGATATAGACATGTGACAAGTGCACATCTTGACCTATTTATGTGTTGCATACTATTATTTTCATTAGTATATGCTCATGATGATGATAACTCTTTGATTTGTCTAAACATGCAAATTAAGATACATAATTTAGGTACATGGATATCGACTCAAAGTTATGTTGTGAATGCATAACAGATGTGTTTCAGGATTAATCCGTAAGTGTGGACACAAATCGATCTCCCTAGATCCACCTGGATATAGAACAAAAAAGGACAGAATGATACTCTTTCCCTAGACTTTATTATCGAATGAACTAAGAGGCAAGTATCATGAACATACCTTATGAACGCTTCCTTGGGTCTTTGTTGTTCCAACTTCTCTCCAATGCTCTTGTGCCGTTCATATCACAACAGTACAAACCAATCGAAGTGAAGACAAATCAATATATTCAATAGCTAATCTATACATATGATCAAGGAGTTATGTAATAAAGTGACATCAACTTTATGGGAAAGGGACACATTGCTGTATTAAATTGATAGAAAGTGAAACTTACAACCTGAGCCTTAATGTTGTATAACTCCTTTCGATGGCTCCTAGCTTTGACACACACACTTGCTCATGCATGAAGAAAATCAACCACTTTTGATGACCTTACTGGTGTCTCTAGCTGCTGTAGCATCAGTCCTTCATACAATCTTCCACTAATTCTCTAATCAATCTCTTGCTAGTTTGCTTCTAACCTTTTCCATAAGCATTCCCCTCAATATATAGGAGAAAATAGATTAGTTACTTGGATAGGAATGATCCCAAGATATCAGGAAAGCCAGTACTTAGATAACCATTCGAATGCCAACTCATGCTTCTAGAAGATTCCCTTCTAGAAGGTTCGAGAATTTATCTTTTTCGTTCCTTTAGAAGATGTTCGCACCCTGATAGTTAGGTACAGTGCAAGCCCCTCACACCCCAGCTTAATGCAGCCTGCGAGAATAAATCATTCTCGCAGGAAAATATATAGGTAGCCTGTGAACCTTCCTTAAAAATATGATTTCTGGAAGCAGACAAAGGTAACTTTTCTCAGGAAAGTGTTCTAGTGAAGAGCCTGATTTTTCCATCATCATTACATCATCATGATGACTAAAATTATGGATAACAGAATGCCCCCCAAAGTCTAATATTGGAACCAGTGACATTCGATAGACTTTGTAAGATGCATGTGTGTGTCAAGAACCAAGAGCACATCTAATCGGAAACCTGCAAACATCCAAGCATCGATAGAATATCATGTATACCAAATTTTGAGGTAGGCATTCCCATACTCAGATCATAGACTGATGACATCATAAACAAAGGTCATGGCCACCAATCATACACTATGGATCCATGCCGTCACAATATAGCATAGCCACCTGAATACACTGTGGATCTATGCGACAAATTTTCAATCAAGACAACATAGCCAAGAAACATACACAGTGGATCTATGTGTCGCAAATTATACATACTCCATCGCAACCTGGATCACTTAAGACAATATCCAGGGTCTTCAATCTCATTGCCCAAAGTACGAATCTAACCATTTGACTACATGTGTTGAAGTCGAACATGGTAGAAACCACTTGATTACCGGCCATTGATGTAACCGTTAACAAGTGCGAGGGAAATCACCATTGATGTCAATGACTCCCAAGGTACTAAAGTACAATCCATCGACTATGAATAAATGAGTTGATGTTGAACATCCGACATAATCTTTCGATCAGGGGTCAATGATGTAAACCCACTGTCAAAAGCGAGGAAACTTGCATTGAGGCATGCAAGCTCCAAGGTACTGAATAATTTTTAAGTCTTGATCCTTGATAATGAGCTGAAGTCGACGGAACAAGAATCGTCACAGGAGGGCCTTGATGTATCCCCCATCAATGACACAAAATGAGTAACCGAGTTTGAAAGTGAGACAAAACATGTTGCAATTGGACTGGACACAGGGAAGGCCGACACGAAGAGAATGGATAACTGCAGATGGCCGACTCAATATAGGTTTCAAATGGACTGCTCTTGAACATATGAACGACACGACCAATGATTTGGCAACATTGACTCAAAGACGAAACATGGAAAGACCTTGTTATCAAATCGAATGAGAGACAAATGGATTTCCCAAACCAGCTTCAAATGATGAATAGGGGGTGTCATGTTCAAGAGTGACACTTACTGCTAATCAATACAAAGATGAAACATATCCCTTTCCAAAATTTCCCCCCACCATTTCTGGAAAGTACCTCTTTATTTTTACGCAATATTGAAGAGAATCACATATGCTTGTTGATATAAGCTCATCCTTCGGACGAGTCCCTTGGAGTATTTTTTACGAACCCTAGGAAGGAGTGGTTCGGTCCCATCATGGGTCTGTCAATGTTTGTTTAACGAGTCCATAGATAGTAAACTGGAAGGTTTTTCAAGATTATAGGGTTTGGAAAGACACTTTAAAAGAGAACTCTCTCAGTTCCTTTTTCGTACAACAGTCCAACGAGACCGAAAAAGGGTTAAACTATCACTTGAAAGACGCATACTTCAAATACTTTAGCGAGCGTGAAGACAGCAAGGTTTCTCAGCGATATTTTCATGTTTAGAGAGTCTGAAAAGAGCTTAAAGAGAACTCCAGGGGGGGTTCCTTTTTCGTATAACCACAGCGAGCCCGAAAAAGTGATAAAACGACGCTCGATCACGTTCTTATGTTTTTCACAAGCACAAGAACGGACAAACGACGCTCAAGGTTTTATGTCAAAACCATAAAAAACAATCAAAATCACACCACTCCAGAGAAAAACTGTCCATAATCATCCATGTTTCATACCTGCAAGCCATTTCACTCATTTCACATTAGTGATTTAAATAATAAATAAACATAAAAACCCCACATTTGATATAGTAAAAAGTAATTAAAATGAGTAAATAACTAAATTTACCATATCATTTCACACTTTTACCATTGAATTCCAAAAACCCTCATTTTACCCTCTGCATTCAGTGTCAATTTCTGGGAGCTACGGGTGATAATTTGACGAGCCGTCAGTAGCATCTTGGTAAGTTCTTCATTCCTGATCTTTTCATGGTTTAAAATTATGATTTCATTGGTTAAAAATCCCGTTTTAAGTTATTTTTTGAATCATATATGCATGGAGACATTCTTGCAGGTGGCCCATACGGGACCTGCGAGAATGACTCGTTCTCGTAGGTGGGCCTTAAGCCGCCTTCGAGAAGTTCGCATTGTGCATAGTATGGCACCTGCGAGCAGTGCAGAACTCAATTTTTTTTGAAACGTTTAGCCAATAGAAAAATTCATTACATGAATAAGATCATTAATCATCTTTATATGTTTCTTATGCAGGTAAATAACCACAAGCATGGTGCTTGAGTGGCGAGAACGAGAACACGAGGAGGATAACACAAATGCTGAGAATAACCCTCCCACCATTGCTGCATTAAGAGATTGTGGTCTCTTAAAATACTTCCGTATCCCGGGCATGAGAGCCCAAGTCCGATTATTGGAGTATCTAGTCCGAATGTGGGATCCAGACCAACAAGTTTTCATTGTAGGAGCTCACACATTATCTATTGACATCGAGGACATATATTTCTTGACCGGATTATCCAGGCATGGGTCCTATGTCAGTCTGACCGGTAGTAAAGAAGGTGGTTTGAAAATGAGAGAATATTGCAACTAATACTGCGTACCTGAGGCCGAAAGAAAGAAAGGGAAAGTGGCAATCTGGGGAGTAACTGACTTGACTCTCCACACTATTCTCTTCACGATTGCTCGGATGGCTGGAAGTGTCGCTCCCCATATGGCATTCAAGAGCTATTTCCAGTACGCCATCGAGTGTACTGAGCCCCGAGTATTTAACTAGGCTGATGCAGTATTGTGCAGTATCAAAAAACAACTGACCAAGTGCAGGCGGTGAGACCTGAAACAATTTGGATATGGGTCTTTGTTAGTGTCCTTCTTCCTAGAGAGGGTCCCTGTATTTCAGCTACAGGCTGAGTGGAATCTTTCGGGTCCTAGGGATTCGAGGATGTTACGATGGTGTCGGCTCATGGCCCGACATGTGGCAGGACCAATCATCAAATATGACGATATTTTCTTTGAATGGTTGCGAAACCAGATGTTGATGGTCGATGACTATGCCTATGATGGGTTGGATTTTCGAGGAGATCCAGATCTGGCACTGCCTAAGGATGCTCAGTGGGGAGACCTCAGTAAGAAGTACACAAATTTTCTCATTTTTAAATGTTTTTGAATTTTTATCATATTTAAATATTTTTTGTTTTATAGATTTATCCGAAGACTAACACCAAATGTTTGTTGATAACACAGATGTTGGAGCATATAGACCTGCTGGCAGTTCTCCTATCCAGCGATGAGGAGAAGCTGCAGCAGTAGTACCGCAGTATGTCGAGGATTACCAGGTTGTGGAGAAGAATTTAGAGGGTCTGATGGCAGACATTCCAGATATGACTCTGGAAGAGATTCCACGACGCGATCAACATCACACTGTGGGGGTTTCCGCATCTATGAGTCGACTACTCCGCAGAGTTGCTAGGACAGTAGTGTGTTATCGTGAACGGCATCCGTGACGTCACTATGTAGAATCTATAAGATTCAATTTTGATATTTTGGTCTTCGAACAAACATTTTGTAAAAACAAACTCTTTTGATCGTTATATATATACAGACGACTTCTACCGGTTTACTTTACATTGTGTGCATTTTAATGTGTTTGATTTATAAATGGTTCAAATGTCTGTCCAATACATAATTATCTAATGCATCTATTAATGTATTAAGACGTCTAGGAATATGATGATATTCAATGTGATCAAAATACCGTTCCAAGAGGCGAATCAACAAATATACCCTTAATAAAGTAGGACTTTGAATAGAGAAGACATTACTTAGCTGTAGTACTACAAGCTGGGAGTCAAGTCGCACAACCAAATGATGAATTTTGAGAGATATAGCATCAACCAATAATTCAATAACGATGCTATACTCTGCGATGTTGTTGGTTTCTCGGCCAAGATATACACCTCGTAAAGATATGAGCTCGTTTGTTGGGGCATAGATTTCCCATGCAGCGGAAGCTAAGTTTCGAGTACTACGGCTAGCTCCATCAGCGAAGCCAATATAAGGTAGTGAATACTCTGACATATGGCAATCAAACACAACGTCATGTAAGGGCAGAGACCAAATAACGTCAAAAGTAAACTAAAGTAACACACACACACACACAATATGATACATAAAAAACAAGTACTTGTGCACAAATGACTTATGCATAGTACTTCTTCAAGTATAACCCATTTCTGGGTTCACTCAAAGGTATACCATCGTAATCAACCAGCTCATACGCTCCTTTTTCCAAAACATTACTAACAATGTAAGGACCATGCCACATTGGTTCAAATTTCCCAGCTCCTAGGACATCTTTATCCTATTCATACAGAAGAACAAGATCACCTTCAGAGAAAACACGAGGCTTGACATGCTTGTCATACTGTGCCTTGACGCATTTTTTTTGGGCTTCTATTACTAGAGTGGCATCACGTCGGGTCTCATCTAATCGCATAAGATACAACAGACGTTCCTCTTTAGCAGAAGTATTGGGTAAGAGTTCGACAGCTAGCTTTAGAGAAGGTATTTCACATTCTATTGGTAGAATGGCTTCCATTCCATAGACTAATCGAAAGGGTGTAAATCCCGTAGTAGATTTAATAGATGTCCGATATGCCCACAATGCCGAAAACAACATCGTATGCCAACTGGTTTTATGTATTCCTATCATCCATCGAATCATAGTTATAAGAACCTTATTGATTTCTTCGACCTAGCCATTAGCTTGTGGATAATAGGGTGTTGAGCTATCATGACGAAGACCCAACTTTTTTGTAAGTTCAGACATCATAAAATTTCTAAAATGACTACCATGATCGGTAACGATAGCCCGAGGAACACCAAAACAAGTTATGACATGGTTGAAAAGAAATAATGTTTCATTCTTTCCAGTATTATCGAATGTTGGCATCGCCTCAGCCCACTTTGTAAAATAATCAACAGCTACAATAATGTAACCATGCCCCCCGGCCGAGTGAGGGTGACATGTCATGAAATCAATGCCCCATTTTGCAAAAGGACCAAATGAGACCATAGGATGAAGGGGAGCAGGATGCGACTAAATCTTTTGATTGTAGGTCTGGCAGGCATGACACTTTTGAACAACAGTAATGCAGTCATTGAACAAGGAAGGCCAAAAATATCTTGCGCGTAATATCTTCTGGGCAGTAGCATACCTAGACATATAACCACCACATGCTCCGGAATGGTAGTCATTCAAAGCTTTCTCAGCTTCGTCAAAAGTCAAACAACGTCGAAACAAAGAGTCAATTCCCCGACGGTAAAGAGTAACCCCGAGGATAATGTATTGACGTGCTTGATAACGAACGTGACGTCATTCATTACTAGACAAGGTAGGCCGAAAATTTTGGGTTTGGAGGTATATAATGATATCTCCATACCAAATATCATCAGTGTTGATCAGGAAAAGCGATTCATCAGGTAATGAATTGACTGCTACATTTTCCGTGGCAGAGTGGGGAAAATCACAAATTAACTCAACAAAATCTAAGGATTTCTTCGACGTGGCGCGATTGAATTCCAAGTCAAACTCCTAGAGAATGACAATCCACTTGGAGTACTTTCCCCCAAGCAATTGACGTGTCAAAATATGTTGCATGGGGTTACAATGTGAAATCACTGTAGTTTTCCTGGAGAGAATATAATGGCAAAAACGTTGAACCGCTTGAACAGCAGCCAAAGACAGTTTCTGAACATGTTGGTACTTGATTTTCGTTGATGATAGACTTCTACTCAAGTAATAAATAACATTTTCATCGTGCTTATCATCCTCTTGAACTAGAACCATGCTAATGGTATACTCGGAGGCAACAATATACAGAAAGTAATCATGACTATAATCAGGAGGAAAGAGAAGCGGAGCTCGGGTGCGGGATAACTTCAAGGCCTCAAAAAAATGGTTAGCAATTGAATCCCAAATGAACTCGGAATCTTTCTTTAATAGTCGGGTGAAACCACGAGTAATCTCGGTGTAATTAGGAATGAAATGACGAAGAAAGTTTGCTTTCCCCTGCAAACTTTGCAACTGGCGTAGTGAAGAAGGAGGAGGTAGATTAAGAATCACCTCAACCTTAATAGGATCCACCCTGATCCCTTGACGTGAAACAATGAAACCTAGAAGACGGTCGGATTCTACGCAAAAAACGCATTTATGAGGGTTTAAACGAATGTGATAGAATCGGCAACGAACGAAAATAGCTCGGAGATGAGTGGGGTGATCGACTCGACGCATAGAATGAGCTGGCAAATCGTCCAAATAAGGTTGAACGATATGATTTATATCATAAAACGCATAAGAAATAGAACGTTGAAACATCGCACCTACGTTCTTAAGACCAAAGGGAAGTTTTCTATAGGAAAAAGTACCCCAAGGACAAATAAAAGAAGTTTTATGTTGGTGCTCAGGAGCGATGTTAAGTTGATTATAGCCGAAAAATCCATCCATGAGAGAAAAAATCTCACTGCTGGCACAGTCATCGACAATCTGGTCGACAAAAGGGGTTGGAAAGTTGTCTTTCGGAAAGGCTTTGTTAATATTCCAATAATCAACAAAAACGCGTATACTACCAACTTTCTTATCAATCGGTACAGGGTTGGAAACCCATTCTGTCAGAGCCACGGGATAAATAAAACCGGCTTTGAGAAGTTTTTCAACCTCAAGCTTAATAGACGCCGCTTTGCGTGGGTGAACTGGACGTAGGCACTGCCGGATAGGTTTAGCTTCGGGGTATGTATTTATCTCATGTAAAAAAATAGCAGGGTCAATACCTGGCATCTCTTCGTAACTCTAGGCAAAGATATCACGAAATTCTTTAAACAGTGAAGTATAAGTGACAATTTCCTCGGGAGAACACGAAGCTCCAATATGTACATTTTCAACTATCCCAGGTTTAACGAAAATATCAATGGGAATTGTGGGAGAGATATTATTGAGGTTCCCTTCGGCGAACACATCACATGTCGATCCGGAAACAATCGATATAACAACAACGGTCGACGGAGTCGAAATCCGCTGGTAATTCTCCAGAGTGTGTTGTTCCAGAAACAATATGGAATGATGATGCCCATCGTCCCAAGGTGTGTCAGCCATGACGGACATGATCATCTCGTCAGTGGGAAAGATGACACGGAAAGGATCAGGAGACAAATCCTCAAGAGAGGGTATAGAAGGTGTTGTCGATTGAATCACATGATAAGAAGACTCAACCGGACTTAACGGCATGACGTCACTGAAACGAGTGTGATCTCCAGGATCAGGGACTATCCAAGGGTCGGCAGACATAGGAAGGTCATGAGGCACAATGAAGATCATATTAATAGAAGCAACCGACGGGCGTAGAATATCGGGTGGTGGTGGTATGGGAAAATTACCCATTAACGAAGAGTCTTTTAAAAGACCAACTCCAACATTCTCGTAACCTGGTGGGGTTTTAGCTATAAATGACACGTTGCCAGTGCGAGTATCGGAATTAAAGAAGGCAAGTTGATCAACCGTAACGACCTTTCCTTGATGAGGAAAACATACTACACGAAAAAATGTTGACACAACAACGCGCATAGAATCTACCTAGCTACGACCAAGAAGAATATTATAATCTAGGGGAGCGTCGAAAACTTCCACTTCCACTTGGACTGTCTTACCTTCAAGAGTAACAGGAAACGATGGAAGAACACCGTAAGGCTTAAAAACCGAGCCATTGAAGGCTTTCGAAGTATTTTGTGATTCAGTTAAAGGAGGAGAGCCAATGGCTTTCCAACAAGTAAAAGACATTACACATGTAGAGGCACCCTCATCAATAATAGTTCGACAAATATTTGTCTGAGACAACAACTTGTATCTGAAATGCAAGCTGAGGGGGTAACCTTGGAATATGATCTTCCAAGTCAAAGACTATTAGATTCGTATCTGTAGGATCAATTCCACCTATAGCTTTCAACAGAGCCCTTCGTTGTGCAAGACAAGACTGAAGGACTTCAAGGGCAGACATCGCTGAAGGTGCTTGGGCCAGATCTTAGACAATGCTATAGTTCTGGGCTTCCCGAGCATGCGGATTGAAGGATGACTTGCGAACAACACCCTTAGGGGGTCGTAGGACTGTATCAGAGCTCGGTCGTTCAAGATGAAGAGGACCGTTGGTAGGTGGAGTCGGCGGAGAGGGTTGTACCAAAGCAGGAGGTAAATCGTCAACCTTCTCCTTAGATGGAGAATAATCTTTGGCTCTAGTGGCGATGGAAATGTCATTGTTCTTAGAATCACCGGTGCACATCAAAAAATATGATGTCGTAGAAGTAGATGGTTGGTCATGGATGACCAACAAGGCTTGTTGTTGAGACGGGAAGGGTTGGGACAAGACTGCTGGTGTAGAGGGTTTCGGCGTTCCTTGAAGGAACTTATTAACTTCGACGCGTCTAGGACAATCCTTCGTGTAGTGATCATCACCACAGATAAAGCAAGGGTAGCGGGGTTTGCGCTTGTCCCGATATTCAACAGGAGGGTTTTTAGTTTGCTCATTTTGATTATTATTTTTACTCTCCTTATTCTTACCTCTCTCTTTCTTGATTTATTTTTACCAGTCGGGGTAGATTGAACAACGTTCACTTCAGAAGTTTTACCGACGGGAGGAGCAGGAGACATAGCATTTTGAACATTAGAAGATGTAGATTTAGGGGTTGTACTTGAAATAGAGTATGAGTGGGTATGAGTAGTGCCAAGCACACCATCAACTGCATGTGAGGCAGCTAGAGTAGCTGAAGCGCTGGAAGTACCAGGACGAGGTAATTCAGGTAGCAAGTTGTAAAGTGTTCCCATTTGCGAATAAACGAGATCAAGATACTGAGCATGATTGATAGCCTTCTCCTCTGTAACAAAACTGCCCATAGAAATGTATTTACCAATTTTGTTCACGAAGGATTTCGTAAACCATTCAGCCAGTAACTGATCAGAGAGTTCAAGTTTAATGAGACGTCGCCTCCTTCGCCACTCATGAATATGATTTGATATATGAGTGCCTTTAGTTTGTTTGAACGAAGTCAAAATCTCAGTCCCAGTATCATAACGGATCAATAACTGGTAATGTGTAAGAAAAGCCATAGCTAGGGTGTTGAAATCAGAAAATAAACCTCGTGGCAATTCAATGTACCACTTCGCAACAACACCAGTAAGGGTGCGTTGAAAAAGACGAAGATGAATGGAGTCATCCATCAATGAGTTGGACGAACACCATAAATGAAAAGTCATGACATGATTATTTGGGTCCTCCCCCACCTTGCTGTCGAATTTTGGAATATCCGATGGAAGCTTGGCAGGAATAGCAGGCCATTGGGGAGAGTGATGAATAGGATCATTGACAATCCTAGACAAATCTGGCAAATCCAAAGTAGCAAGAAAAGGAAATTTTCGATTCACTTGTGGATACTGGTGACTTTGGGGTGGAAGCCCTGTCGATAAACCAGTAGGACCGTAAGTAGTCTGTCCGTAGAGAGAAGACCCTAGCTGATTCGGTGGTGGTTGGATAGGATAGTAGCTCCAAGGATTGTGACCTTGAGTTTGAGTAGGGACCTGAGGTTGAGTAGTTTGACCCGAACCCCAAATAGGATTAGTTACACCTGGATATGGTTGACCTACAGTAGGGACAATTTTCTACCCCCCAGTATTTTGAGGAAAGTTTTGTAGAAGGTAATTCCAATACTGGGCCAAGTCAGGAGGTATATTTTGTCCAAAATATGAGGTTGGTCCCCCCATCGTAGGTACAGTCCCACCCAGAAGTTGTGTGCCAACCGTAGGTTGTGTAGTGACTGTGTTTAGTCTGGGAAAAGGAAAAGGAACCGTACCACTCTGTCCACCAACAAGAATCTGCAAGTTGGGTGCAACAGTCGGGATAGTGCCACTAGGATTAGGATTACCAGAAGGAAACTGAGGGAGTGTTGGAATAAAACTGGGAATAGGGTGCCCAGGAAAAGGAGGACCACCCAGAGATCCGGCTGGGGTTTGCGGAGGTGTTGGATTGGGAGGATTCAATAGAGAATTCAATGCATGGGAACCGGGTGGTAATGTCGGGATGACATCAGGAATTCGCTGGGTATTAATAGGAGCAAGAGTAGATGCAGTAGTTTCAGTTTGGAAACTCGTAGTATTCACGAAATGGGCCATTTCGGGAGGGAGAACAAAATGATAAGTGGTGGCTACAGGTGTAGTTTCAGTATCAGGGGATACTGGAGGGTTGATTTCGTAAACTGGAGGTGACTCAGTGCCAAAAAGGACTCGTCAAAAATCACCAGACCAAAAAGGATCTTGGCCTACTACACCGGAAGAAGGCCCAATGGTTAATTCAGAAGATGTAACAACAGCTTCGTTAGAAGGATTTAATCGCATAATAGGTTGTTCACCACGGCGAATTCGATAGTCCTCTCTAGTATTGGTAATTCGAAAATCTTCTAGAGAGTAAGTTCGTTCTACCTGTGGAGGTGGTGTGGTGACAACTAGAACGTCACTTGTTTCCCCGTGTGGTGGAGTAGCCACCGGGACTTCAGTCTGATGGGGAGAACCATCAGGTGTACCAGTAGGTGAGGGTTGAGAATTGTCCAAATGCTCCAGATATAACCTTGCATTCTACGAGAACGTCGTGGGGGAGAAATTGTAAACAAGTGACAAGCTCCGCGAAAAAATTCCTATGGTCAACTTCGAGAAACAAACAACACACGCTAGTAAACAAAATCTAGGAAGCAATCACCAAGCAAACAATACCTTCTAATTTCGAAGCCACTAGTTGGTGATGAAATCCAACGTCACAACAACGAGACGAGAAGGGGCGGGGCTAAGGTGGAAAAGTTACGTTGACGACCTGCTTAACGGACTTACACCCTGGTGCAATATCCCACACATAATCGTGGGTATACCCTCCAAGGAGCCCGAGTGAGTCTGGCCAATGTCAATTCCAGGTATCGTGAAGACTTTCCCCTCCACAATCACCTTGGGTAAGAACCTAGAGAGATAGGCCACTAAGGTCACCACAAACAACAATAAAACCTAGGGGAACAATCGTCAGTCCAATCCACACGCAAGGGCAGGGTATCTAGCCCGAAATCAACTCAAAGGATTCCACTCATAATTGTGGGTATACCTCGGAGTGACCCCCATAATACGTGCAATCTCTACATTGATGGCAACAAAGCAGGGTGAGTAACTCTGCCAACACCAATGCGACCTAGTGCTTAACCCTTGTGTTAGAAGGGATTCCTAGAACAATATGTTGCAAATGAAATTTAACACTCCCTAACTCAAGATGCTATTGTGTGTTTTTAAGATTTTGGAGAGTGTATCTCTCTTCCTACTCCAAAGCACTAGCCTAGCTAAATGTTGGTGTAAAAGAGCCCTAGAAAAGAGTTACTAGATAAATTTTAAATTTACGCAATGTTTTTAAAAGCTGTTGTTTACTCAAAGGTAACGGAAGTGAAAACTCATGTTGTGTGACTCTGACCCAAATAATGCAAGGATGACAATGAAATATAACACTTTTCATTCCATGAATCCTAGTTATGGGAGAGAGAGAAAATTTTCCAAATCAACTCAATACTACAATGCAACGCACAATTTCCTTTCAGATGTCAATGCAAACAATCATCTATCAAAGGACAATCTCTATGTGTCTTTTCCAAATATTTCAACAAACTCTAAAATTTGATTTTCAATGTTTTCTGAAATACAAAAAACAATATTTTGAAAGAAAAACTTGTTGTTCACTTTCCAAAAAGAACTCTGATTATATCAATGAGAAAGCATAAAACCAAATCATAAGCAATAAAAACCCAATCAACTCTTTCAATGAAAGTAAAAACAAAGAGCAAACCAATGAGTCTTCTCAATGCTAATGAAAACGTTCTTTCAAACCAACAAGCAAATGAGAAACACCAAACACTTAACTCTCAACCAATCACTGGTTCTTAGCCAATCAGACACACTCAACTCCAGAAATCAGAGAGAATGAAAATGCCAATAAGAGCCAAGAAACGAAAGTCAAGCTACAAAGGGCAAGAAAAACCTTGAAAACCTAAATCTGTTCAAGCAAGCAAACTAAAGCAAGAGATATATAAATCAATGATCCCATAAGCCCAAAAGATAGAATTCAACTGATCTGAGCAGTTGAAAAAATCAAAAATCAATTTCAAAATTTTCAAAAATCTTGCTCGCAGGCAAGCAGTGTTACATAGTGCGAGAAGATAAGATTCTCGCAAGCCACCTTATAGCAAGGTGCGAGGTGTTTGCACTGGACCCTATATGCAGGGTGCGAACTTGACTGATTCTCTCAGGCTGCAGTTAAATGCAGTGCGGGAACTCCTGAAGATGACAATTTTTTTTGAAAATGAAGTAAAATTCAAACAGGCTTCTGAACCCAGTAAGTCTATCGGGATATCCTGAAGACTCAGAGACTGACAAAATAGGAGAATAATGAAACTAGAGCAAATGGCCACAGAAAAATACAAAAAACCACCAAAAAAAATGGGATGGTCCCTAGTGGAGTCGCCAATTTTGTTTCAGGATTAATCCGTAAGTGCGGACACAAACCGATCTCCCTAGATCCACCTGGATCTAGAACAAAACAGGACAGAATGATACTCTTTCCCTAGACTTTACTATTGAATGAACTAAGAGGCAAGGATCATGAACATACCTTATGAACGCTTCCTTGGGTCTCTGTTGTTCCATCTTCGCTCCAATGCTCTTGTGCCGTTTAGATCACAACAGTACAAACCAATTGAAGTGAAGACAAATCAATATATTCAATAGCTAATCTATACATATGATCAAGGAGTTATGTAATAAAGTGACATCAGCTTTATGGGAAAGG
>JZKD02S0274367.1:10267-20508 GCA_000966675.3 Picea glauca
CCATTAATTACCAATCTTTTATTCTTTCATAATTTTAAGGAGAGGTTGAAGGTCACTTCCCTAGCGTGGTGACCATATAATGGCAATGTCACCCACTATATCAAACAATTAATTGCTCAAAGACAGTATGCGACTTGTAAAGCTTGAATATGGGAGGGTTGACGAGGTGTCCTATCGGATAGATGTTGCCCTAGGTCAAGGAGAGTTTCCAAGAGATCTCTCTCTCTAAGCCAGGTAAAGTGGATGAAGTGGTTGGGGTCAAGAATCAATGGGAATAAGGCTCATGACATACAAGGGGTCGTAGTGTCTCATTCATGGGTGACTTTGTAGAGGGTGTAATGTTCCCAACTAATATTGCTTGGAACATTTTAAGTTTTATGTTTTCTAGTTGTGTTATTTTGTCAAACACTTTGCAAATTTTTGTCTTATTGAGTTTCGATAGCTTTATGGTGATGGTTCTTGTTGTGTTTTCAGCAAGTAAAAGATAGCAATATAGCAATGGAATATACTCAACAAGATGAAATACAAATAACACAAGAAATAACCATAAATAGCCCAGATCTAATGTTATTTAGATATATAATTGTCCTCATACAAAATGGAGCAGATCTAGAATACATATAAGAGAATAGAGTGTATGGCCGATAATGCCTCCAAGATACAATAAAGAGATGAACATATAGGCTTCCAAAAGCCTCCTCACACTGAATACCAAATATCTAGAAGATCCAACTCATCCCTAGCTGAGATGTGATGTCCCCTATAGCACAATGCGCCCCCCCACTGGCTGTAGCATGCCAAGAAATCGAACTCCAAGGATATGGCCTCTGAATCACTGAAACCAACTACTGATAGGTAGATTGGGGGTTAGGAAACCCTTATGGTGGATCTCCAAACTGTTGGGAGTGATCTCCCACTCCAAATAGCTAGATCTACTGAGATCAGTGCGCCCTACTGAAGAGAAAAACTCACCCAACTCCACAAATAAATAAATGTAAGCTCCAAACTCCCAAGAGAAGCTACAAAACTCTAGATTTGAAGATATATGATCAAGGGAAGTGATCCCTGAGAATATCTATGCAGATCTAAACCCTTCAGCTGTAGATCTTCAAATATAGATGTGCCCTCCTCAAGAGAAATGTGTCCCATTGAAAGATAGAATGGATAGGCTGAAGAATCCATTCAAACCCTAATGCAAAAAGGAATCCCGGTGATAGATAGCACCTTTGAAGTGAGATCTCTCTCAGATCCACTATCTACAAACCTCCACGAACTTCTCTCTCAAGAACAGTGTGCCCTAGCTCTGCAGAAAACTCCAAAACTACGCCCTGCTTCCTCAACTGCTCCTGTGACTGAATAATAACTGATGTAGAATGGTGAGAGAGGAATATTTCACCTCCTTGTCCAATCTTGGATCAGGAAAGGTGGGATCTTTCACCACCAAGCTGATCTCTAGGGTTTGTTCAGTCAAAACCCTCGAAACCCCCAAGTATAATGGGCTCTCTAGTAGAAGCCAGACATCAAAATGATAATCACATAATGAGAGAACAGAGGCCCCTATTTGTCTTTTATCCCCCCTGTTCACCTTTTCCCTCCAAGTGACTTTTACTTTATTTTTATTATCTTTAATTAAATAACTTTATTATTTAATTAGCCTTTTTGCCTCTAAAAAGTGATTTATTCGTCCCTATGGCTTCTTCGACCACTAAAAGTCACTTCTCATCATCTAATCCTGTAGTGCCCTTCCTCCCGATTTCGATGAACTATTGCACTAAGAGGTTTCTCCAAGTATTATGCCCAATATGACCTTCTTAATGAAATTAATTAAAATATGACCCATAATAACTCAAAATTATGGAAATCGTCGAAATGCAACGAAACCAAAGCCAAGCTGTGCGGAATGGATCTTGATGATGAAATATGATGAACGATGCAAGTCAGGCCCAATAAAACCCCTCAAAAATCATGAACTCCTTGTCACCCCATCTGGCTACTCTGGTAGGCATAACACTCTGTAACATCATAATGTCAAAAAATGGGGACATTACAGTCCTCCCTGCTAGAATATTACTTGTCCTCAAACAATAAATGAATCAATGTATGTGATACCAGGATCCCATATCCACCCGTGTGACCTATAGTAAGCTCTCCTCAAGACACGACCCCTCCAAGTGATCACCATGCATGATACCCAAATGATCCTGATGAGAAGAATGATCATGTGCACCCAATCCTCGATCAACTCCCCAAGAAACCACTCTACTCGGATCTCGACTCCATCAAACTTTGGACTACCCAACACTCCAATCCCTGGATCCCATATCAAGATGTGAACTTCAATTCCCTGTGAAGTGTAGTCCTGTAAGATGTCACCACCATGAGTCTCTTGCAAATAACACACAACCTCCACCCGAAATGAGTCTGACCTCCAAGACCATACCAAACCCAACGCAACCGCCACTGATTGAACTTGTTGCTGCCATAGTGAGGTACTACCAGACCTCAACGAATCACTAACAAGTGACGTGCTCCCCCCAAAACTGAAGCTCAATGGAAAATCAAAGTGATTTTCCCCTGCAAAGATCCACTCGCCTCCATCAGTTAATGAAATGCCCAACCCTGTAATCCCCGTGTCCCATGCTAATCTCTGAAAGGGACCATCACGCTAATGCTGCACTACTCTAATCATGACTGTCTTCCCAACGTATACATACTGGATCCCCCACTCCTGGATCCTCATGCTAAAATACATGTGATAATTGGGCCTTCTATCAAGAAGCTGAACCTGTAAAGGTATCCCTTTGGAACCAAAATCATCCCATCCATGGCCATAATCGATCACGAGTATCAACAGGGAGAACCTGTCTCTCCACATAGAACAAATCCGAGAAAGCCCACTCAAAATAATCCAAGAGTGAACTATGCTGCTCTCTGGAGCAACCCAGACCATCATAAGATGAAGCAAAATACTGACCAAATGGACTCCCGGATCCCATGGCAGATTTGGAAATTCATCACCTCCAATCCTCACTAACTACTGATGTGCCATACTGATAATTGTCAGAAGCCCTCCATATTCATCCCAATGAGAATTTGAATCTGTATCAACCTCTGAGATATCCTCTGTCCCATGTCCTAAGATACTCTCCATCATGTCCAAGGCTTCAACTGTTTGTCTCTTATGATCTTCCCATATCATGTTGTATGTAATAAAGTCACTCCTGTCAGGAGGTCTCTTCCTATCGACTCTCCATGTCCCCTGACACTATCTATCTCCCCCTATGCTGCTGTCAATGATGAAAATATTGAGAATGGCTAATAGAAATAATTGCTGTCATCTGTAGGCCTAGGAAGTGTCATATGCTTTGGTCAATCCCAATGATTTGACCAAAAACACATCTACTAGTACCCATGGTGAATAATATCATGTACTCATCACTAAACTCCAACCATCGGGTACAACAGTTGGTAACTCCACAACCTGTTGGTCAATCACTCTCCCTCCATCATCACTCATATAGCTGCTACTACTGTGAAGGTGATCTCCTAGAACTATGTATTGTTGCAAGGGAGAGGAATCTCCATGCTCCACTAAGTATGTCTCCTCCTTGCAATCCAATGCGTCTTCCTGGATCCCATTGTACACCTCTGCATGCCCTTGTATACTCCTGCAAGCTCCTGAATCCTCCTACACCATCCTGTATCCTGGGTGTACTACTGGGTCAACCTCTCCATGGATGTCAAACACTCCTGGAACCAAAATGGAAGTGTCCTCATAATTTCCCCTGGCTCTGGAATCCCCAGGTGTATGTGTATGACCAACTGACTTAGAACCCCTCATGAAGGGTGGCCCCTGTGGCACCTGGACATCCTCCAATGTCTCCTGGTCATATCTCTCCATACCCATCAACAATCCTGGATACTCCTCATGCTCCTCCATCAACTGGCGCTTCTCTTCCAAACCACCAACACCCTCTAGCAATGTAGCTGAAGGATATATCTGACTCTCTAGAGGATCCCTGACTAGTCTTCTCAAAGAGCTCCTCTAATATGGAACCTGATTCTTGAAGGGTCGTTTGTGCACCTTCCAAGAATCCCCGTGTGCTCACCAACCCATGAGTGAGTCGGTCCACCTCAATCTCCTTCTCCCTCAGTGCCCTGTGATACATCTCGCCAACCTCCAATAGGTAATCTCTATCCATCAACAACTGCTGGTAGTCAGCCGTCATCACAGTCACTCTCTCCCTGAGTGTATGGAAGTCATCAATGGGAAGTCCCCCATCCGAAATATCATGTGCCATCGAGGCCCTCCAACAATATCCTACCACCAATGCGTGTGTATCATCAATGCATCTAGTGGCTGCCATGATCATGTCCTCACTGACTCGCAACTATCTTGTCAAGTGTCGTGACTCCTGATCACAATCCTGCTGAGGTACTACCTCATGCCTCTCACTACTAGTGTCAACAATGGAATCCCCAACAACACACTCCTCAAAAGATAAGGCATTGAACTGCCCACCGCCCACTGTCCACTGTGCTATTGAGTCCTCCTGTATGCCACTACACACCATCACCAACTGCTATCCCCATCTGAATCACATTGTATCCTGTATGAGCAACTGTATCCCCCTGTGCACTCAGCCTGCTAATATCATCTGCACCTGGATCCCATACAGATGTGTCCAGACATGTGCTATGGTCATCCCAACCAATAAGGAGTGCATCCTCACACCATAGACCGATCTTGGAAGTAAGTATCCCAACAAGTTGTCAGTCTCCACAACATGATCTATCAATGGGCTCCCCAAAAGAGGTGAATCACTCTCCCCATACTGATAGGTATGTATATAATCATATGTCTCCAAGTCATGCCTCTCATCCTGGATCTGTAGATCTACATGTCCCGTGTGTTCAAGTACTACACAAGGCTCCTCTACCATATCAGGAATGCCACTAATATCCTCATGTATTGTGGCTAGCATATGTATATGAGAAGATGAAAAATGTGTCACGGTCACCATAGAAAGCTCATCATCATCCATACATGACCTCCTAGAAGCCATGTCTACCCCCAAAGGTAGGTCATCCCACCTCCTAATCTCATCATGTCTAGGTGCTAACACATATGAATCCTCACAAGTGTCACCACTATGCTGAAATGTTGAGTCCTCAACACTGCCTGATAAGAAAGCTAAAGAACATGTGCCATCATCCTGTCCATCCAATTGTCGATCAAATGCACAAGAGTCCTAAGAATTCTCTAATGAGGCATTTAAGGCCTCATCCTCGTACGCATCCTCCTCATCACTGTCATAGTGCACCTCAATGTAATGCACTCTCCCTTTACCCCTGCATCTGTGATATGGCTCCCAAGGATTTTTGCAACTGTAGCAAAGTTCCCTGCTCCTAATGGGTGTAGGCTCAATCTGTGCTCCTGTCAATCCACTAATTTGTGGGGATGTATCCTCTTTCCCTTGTCTACACCATTCTCTACTATTATGTATTTTTGATATCCACTCATATATAGCTTGATCCAATTTTACCCGAACCTCTTCTTGGTTATCCATTCTCTTAGACTACTGAACAACATGCTACTTGCTCATTCTGCAATCAAATATTTTCTCCTTATGGAAGACGCCTCAGGCTAGGAGGAATCTTCGCTCTGATACCACTGTAATGTTCCCAACCAATATTGCTTGGAACATTTTAAGTTTTATGTTTTCTGGTTGTGGTATTTTGTCAAACACTTTGCATATTTTTGTCTTCTTGAGTTTCGTTGGGTTTATGGTGATGGTTCTTGTTGTGTTTGTAGCAAGTAAAATATAACAATACATAAATGGAATATATTCAACAAGATGAAATACAAATAACACAAAAAAATCCACAAATACCTCAAATTTGATGTTATTTAGATATATAGTTGTCCTCATACAAAATGGAGTAGATCTGGAATACATATAAGAGAATATAGTGTATGGATGATAATGCCTCCAAGATACAATAGAGAGATGAAGATATAGGCTTCCAAAATCCTCCTCAAGATGAATACCAAAGATCTAGATGATCCAACTTGTCCCTAGCTAAGATGTGATGTCCCCTCTAGAACAATGTGCCCCCACACTGGTTGTAGCATGCCAAGAAATCGACCTCCAAGGATATGACCTCTGAATCACTGAAACTAACTGCTAATAAGTAGATCAAGGGTTAGGAAACCCCTATGGTGAATCTCCAAACTGCTGGGAGTGATCTCCCGCTCCAAATCGCTAGATCTACTGAGATTAGTGCGCCCTCCTGAAAAGAAAACTCACCCAACTCCACAAATAAATAAATGTAAGCTCCAAACTCCCAAGAGAAGCTACAAACCTCTAGGTCTGAAGATATATGATCAAGGGAAGTGATCATGGGAAGATCTATGCAGATCCAAACTCTCCCTGTAGATCTTCAAATATAGATGCGCCCTCCTCAAGAGAAATGCGCCGCACTGAAAGATAAAATGGATAGGCTGAAGAATCCACTCAAACCCTGATGCAAAAAGGTGTCATGGTGATAGATAGCACCTTTGAAGTGAGATCTCTCTCTAATCCATTGTTTACAAACCTCCACGAACTTCTCTCTCAAGAACAATGTGCCCTAGCTCTATAGAAAACTCCAAAACTACACCCTGCTTCCTCAACTGCTCCTGTGGCTGAATAATAACTGATGTAGAATGGTGAGGGAGGAATCTTTCACCTCATTTGCCAAGATTGGATCAGGAAAGGTGGGATCTTTCACCACCGAGCTGATCTCTAGGGTTTGTTCAGTCAAAACCCTCAAAACCCCAAATATCATAGGCTCTCTAGTAGAAGCCAGACATCAAAATGATAATCAACATAATGAGAGAATAGAGGCCCCTATCTCTCTTTTATATCCCCTGTTCACCTTTTCCCTCCAAGTGACTTTTACTTTATTTTTATTATCCTTTAATTAAATCACTTTATTAATTAATTAACATTTTTGCCTCTAAAAAGTGATGATTCGTCCCTATGGCTTATCCAACCACTGAAAGTCACTTCACATAATCTAATATTGTAGTGCTCTTCCTACCGACTCCGATGAGCTATTGCACTAAGAGGTTTCTCCAAGTATTATGCCCAATATGACCTTACTGAAATTAATTAAAATATGACCCATAATAACTCAAAATTATGGAAATCGTCGGAATGCAACGAAACCAAAGCCAAGCTGTGCAGAATGGATCCTGATGATGAAATATAATGAACGATGCAAGTCAGGCCCAATAAAACCCCTCAAAACTCCTAAACTCTCTGTCACCCCCATCTGACTACTCTGGTAGGAATAACACTCTGTAACATCAGAATGTCCAAAAATGGGGACATTACAGAGGGTGTGTGGTACCTTCGTTCGCAATGCACTTTTTCCAAGCCCATTATTTGCCATTCTTTTATTCTTTCATAATTTTAAGGAAAGGTTGAAGGTCACTGCCCTGGTGTGGTGTCCAGATAATGGCAATGTCACCCACAAATACCTAGTGGAAATGAAAAGGATGGCTCGTGATGAGACCCCCTTCCTCTCAACCATGCAACTAAGAGTCATTACCCTGGTTTGGTGACCAGATGATGGCAATATCACAACACTAGATATTCATGGACGTGATAGGTCGACTCATGATAAGACCTCCTATCCTTCAACTAACCTTTTAAGCATCTTTATTATATTGTGGGTCCCTTTTACTCAAAGATAAGCGTTTCACTGCTTTCTTGGGTGATCCCTGGGCGAAGCATCTGGAAGGTTCATACAAGGCTTTTATCTTTTACCCAACATCAATCCGTCTGGGCCTTCAACCCCTTCTTCCCATAGAATGAGGGACAATCCCTTCTTGGGTCAATACACCCTAAAATCCCAAGAGATAAGGAAATGGAGGGGAATAATGATGGAAAGTGGTAAGTATGGTCGGGAATGGTACGATGGTTCTTTAAGGGAGTTCCTAGTAGCAAACCCATCCCCAAGGAAGACCAGTTACTAGGGCACAATGTCAACCACCAAGGTGAAGCAGGGAAAACGACATAATGTCTAAGCATATATCATGAAATCTAGAGCAATCTAAGATACAACATACTCAATTGGCTTAAATATTGAAATGATGCTCACCCTAATACTGACTTGTACCTCATGCAACAATGCCCACTGCCCTCTGGAAGGCAACTGATGTGGTGGATTCATCTGGAAATCTGTGACCATCTGTGGTGGTGAGAGGGGTTTCCAATTGTGCAAAAGGGTACTCCTGGTCATGTAGTCTCTCGACAGTCCATATCTGCAACCCGAGGGCCTCGAGACATAATCTCCCTAGTTATCCACAAAATGGGGATAACATGTATAAACTATGTTTATAAAGGGGTACTAGGCCCTGGAGGAATCCAGAGTTAACTCATCTTTAGGAAGTATGTGGCAATTTACACACTTGGCATAGTTGTAGTAAGAACATGTAAAAATTGATTTAAGTATATTTCTAGGCAAGTTAGCATAAGAGACTAGTAGTTTATTATTATCAAGAGCACAATAGTGATTAGAATGAGAGAATAAAGAAGCTTGTGGAGGAGTGTCAAGAGAGGGAACGTCTGGTTCTATATTAGGACATGATCCCTTTTTGAATGACTTACACCCCAAACTAGGTGTTTCACTGTGATAAGTAGGTATTTAATTGGAACAAAGCATTTGATATATTGTAACAAGAAAAGGAGATTATGACTAAGATGGAGCTATTAATATAACAAGTTGAGCAAGAGAAGGAGGATTTGTGCACAAAAATGAAGGAATAAGACAAGTGGGATAAAAAAAAGATTTAGGATTAATTACAAATAAGCTATGAAACATGACATCCATTTAGGCCTCCGTGTCAAGTATACTGCGTGGAGACACAGATTCGTGTCCAACACGGATTTGGGTTGTGTTTTGTGCATGAGACATAATCCCAAATCCGTGTCCGACATGTGCCTCACATGTGTCCTGATTTCGGGACATGTGTCATGGATTTTAAGTGGTACACACCCTCTAATTGGTCATTCATTTGTCATTATTTCTTCAATAGGTTGGCGCTATGGGCAATTTTAGTGAGCTGCTAAGAGGGTTTTGTATAGGTTTGAAGTGATTTCAAGTGCTAGTAAGTGGATTTGACAACCAAACTGCAAATTTTTTCCTACAATAGTGGTTTTTCTTCCTCCAACAAAAATCATGGCTCAATCATCAAAGGCAATAGGAAAAGGGAAAAGGAAAGGAAGGACTCCCAATGTTGGTGTCCCCCCCCCCTGCTACAACTTCAACACCCTCTTTTAGTGTCCCATTTGCTGCAAGTGGATCTTCTAATGAGAAAAAAATCACTGTTGCAACACAACAAGAAGTCCAAGAGAGAAAATATCCATTGTGGAAGTATGTTACAAGGAAACAAGGAGCCAAGGCCAAGTTAAAGGAGGGAGGGAATGTTCTGTGGACATGTGGTTTTTTCCATAATGAACTTACAAGCACCTATTACCGAGTTAAGGGCCATTTGTTGGGGCAACCTTGTGGACTTGGACCATGTAAAACAACGAGTGCATCCAAACAAAGAGAAATGGAAAAAGAGGACGCTGTTGGCTTGGGAAAGGTGGCAACAACATCTAAGAAAAGCCAAAATGATGATCCTCTTTCATTCTTGAATAAGTCATCTAGCAATTTTAAATTTGGGAGTGGGAGTGAAACTCAACCAGCAAGAAAGAGGGGGGAAGTTGGTCCAATGGACAAGATATTTCAGTGAGAGAAGCGAGAAGAGGTTGATCTTACCATTGTTTTTTTTTTTTCTATCTCAACTTCATTTCGTTCAATGTTACATGGTCTCCTTTGTTTCTTGAAATGTGTAGAGATCTAATTGATCAAGCTCCAATCGACTAAGTGCCTCCTAATTTGAAGAAGCTTAGAACCACATTGTTGGTTAAGGAAAAGAAAGAGGTGCATAAAATCTTACAACCTATCAAATCATCATGGCCCTCAACAGGTGTTAGTATTGTTTTCGATGCCTGGACAGATGCAACACACCATTCACTCATCAATTTCATGGTGTCTTCCCTGAATGGAGCAATTTTCTTGAAAACGATGGATGCTCTTGGAAAATACAAGGATGCACAATATATGGGTGAGTTGTTCATTAAGGTTATTGAAGATGTAGGTGTTGATTCTTGTGTGCAAATTATTACAGATAATGCACCTGT
>JZKD02S0274422.1:21084-33040 GCA_000966675.3 Picea glauca
AATGGTGTAATCTATGTATTATTGAAAATATTAAATAAATGTTAAATAATTGTGTTTTCTTAAAATGATTTATGATATATTTGACACAAGTTTTATCATACAATGTTAATGTTATTTTGATGAGATGGTTGGATAACAATTTCAAATGAGAGAACTAGTATTGGTTATGTATTTTGTGGGAATTCATACCCATGAAAGATTACCACTAACTTGTTTATAATTATGGGTTAAGAATGGAAAAATATTCTCACTAAATATAATTGACACAACTAAGACTGGTACATAGAAACATTTATCATAGAGTTTCAAAGGATGGTTGTCAAGGTGAGTGATATTTCAGCAAAGAATAGTGAGGCTATTCATAGAGGGTCTAGCTCAACCTTTGAAAGGTTGGGTTAATGCATTTAGGCCACCCACATTACATGATGCCATTAGGAAAACTCGGGATATGGAAGACACACCGACCAGGAAGGCCCCGGTTAAGCCCTTCATTCCATAGAAAGGTCAGGCAATGAAGTTTCCCCAGAAGACATGGATAGGGAAATACTGACTAGACGAAGACTCTTGGAGAGAGCTTAGAAGGAGGAAACTATGCTTCAATGGAAAGGATCCATGGGAGTCGGGTCACCAATGTATGGGCAAAGGAGAGGTCCATTATATTGAGGTGTTATTCAAAGAGGAATATGAAGGTGAGGAAGAGTACCTTCATAGCCCAAATGAGGGAAAAAACAATAGGGAGGCACCACGCCTTTAGATTTGAGAACAAGATCTGTTACAAGAAGGAATAAAGAAGACGACCATCACCACATTGTCAGGATTTCCCAGGTATTATACCTTCAAGATCAGGGAAATTATGTAGGGACAAAGAATTATGGTACTAATTAATGGTGGGGCCAATCACAACTTCATCAACATCGCACTCGCCGCTAGGAGACAAATTTCCACAAAGGAATTTGAGGGATTTGAGGTAGTAGTTGCTGATGGGTACAACATGACTTGTACTTAGAGGATTAGAGGGTTGGATGTAGCATTGGGAAACTACACATTGGTCGATGACTTTTATGTGGTGAACTTAATAGACACCAATGTGGTGTTGGGAGTATAATGGTTGTATTTCCTTGGAGATTTGAAAATGAACTATCAGGACATGAGGATGGAATTTATGGACATTAGGGGTCAACGAGTTATTCTCAAGGGCACGTCACATGGAGCACCTAAGGTTGTATATAATAAATGCATGGAGGCCATATTTAGACACAAAGATGTGGCATGTGCAATGGAGTGTTTGGTCACAATGAAGAAGCCATCCCAAGATTGTCAGTGTTACCATGTGGATATATAGGAGTTATTAGGAAAGCATGATAAGGTGTTTGAGCCATTGCTAGTAGGGAGACCACCAGACAGAGGATTCAAGCATGTCATCAAATTAGAGGAGGGGGCCAAGTTAGTGATTACTACACCCTACAGACACTCAAATAAATTCAAGGACGAAATAAAAAAAATCCATACAGGAGTTGTTGGAGATGGGATACATCCAACGTAGCTCTAGTCCAGTTGCTTCCTCAATAGTATTGGTGAAAAAGAAGGATGGCACGTGGAGAATGTACATTGACTATAAGGCTTTAAACAAGAAGACTATTAAGAATAGATACATGATACTGAGGATTGATGAGCTGATAGATGTGCTACATGGAGTGATATATTTTTCGAAGATTGACCTTCAATCAAGATACCACCAGATCATGGTAAGAGAGGAGGATATCCATAAGACATCATTCAGATGTCACTATGGACATTACGAGTTTGTAGTCATGCCCTCTGGGTTGACTAATGCCCTAACTAATTCTAATCATGTATGGATCGTATCTTCAAAAAACAATTGAGGAAATTTCTATTGGTATTCTTTGACGATATTTTGAGATACAATAGGACATGGGAAGAGAATTTAAGGAACATGGACAAAATTCTCACCATTATGCAGGAGCAATCACTTTTTTCTAAGGAGGCAAAGTGCGAATTCGGGTTAACAGAGATCCTCTATATAGGGCACGTGATTGGTGTTGAATGAGTAAACGTGCATCAATATAAGATCGAGACGATCCTAGATTGGCCCACCCCCAGGTCAATTACATAATTATGAGGATTCTTCGGAATATGTATCTATTACAGACGATTTGTGAAGGGGTTTTTGCAACTGGGAGCACCACTACCAGATCTCACCAAGAAAGGGGCATTCATGTGAGCAGAGGAAGCACAAACAACATTTGACATAATGAATAAGGTAATGAGTACTTGCCCAGTTCTAGCACTTCCATATTTCTCTCAGCCATTTGTATTAGAATGTGATGCATCAAGGGAAGGGATAGGAGTGGTATTGATGCAAAATCACCACCCCATATCTTTCAAGAGAAGGAATTTGAGAGAGCCATAAAGGCTCTACTCCATCTATGAAAAGGAGATGTTGGCCATTATGCATGCATTGGCCAAATTCTAACAGTATCTGGTGGGAGGACGTTTTGTAGTGGGGATTGACCATAATAACTTGAAGTATTTTTTGGAGCAGGAAGACTTGAGTGAGAGACAACATAAGTTACAATCCTATGACCTTGATATTGAGTATGTTAAGGGAAAGAAGATTGTAGTCATCGATGCCATTTCGGGGAGGCCTTTAGTTTTTTTCCTTACCGAGGTCTCAACAGATTGGAAGTCTTCTCTCTTGATGGAATACTCCAAGAATACATCCTCTTATGAGTTGATGGAGGGTACCATCTAGAATAATAGGTATAGAGTAGTGGATGACATTATCTACTACAAGGAAAGGATCTATCTTGTCCTTGAGTCCACACTCAAGGATAAGATCTTGAGAGAAGTTCATGATGCCCCTCTATCAAGCCACCTAGGGTACCTGAAGACTTATAAATAGGTGAGAGAGAGAGATTCTCATGGAAGGGTCTCAAGGAGTATGTACTACGGTACGAGAGGGAGTGCAAGAATTGTCAACAAAACAAGTCGAAGATGACACACCCAACAAGTTTACTTCAGCCACTACCTATTCCAGAGAGAATGTGGGAGAGCATTTCCATGGATTTCATTACAGGGTTGCCAAAGGTACAGGGTAGGGACTGCATCTATGTGGTGGTGAAAATATTGACCAAGTATGCACACTTATTTTCCATTCCTTCAGGATCCAATGCATCTTAGGTAGCAGATCTCTTCTTCAGGGAAGTATTCAGACTCCACGATCTTTCGAGGAGCATAGTCAGTGAAAAGGATAACATGTTTCTCAACGCATTTTGGCAGGAGATATTTAGGTTATCTGGGACAAAGTTGACACCTAGTACTAGCTATGAACCTTAGATGAACAAATGGGTAGAAGGGTACTTGAGGAACTATGTTTCTGGACAACAACGATCATGGTTAAAATGGTTGCATCTCTCAGAGCATTGTTACAACACCACTCATCACATGTCCATCGGGATGAGTCTGTTCATGGATTTATATGGCTATGATGCCCCATCATTTGTAGATTTGGCATTTGGAGAGAGCAGGGCCCCCAATTCGAAATATTGGTTGTAGGAAAGTCAAGACATCTTGAGGGTCATAATGGAGAATTTACAAGTTGCTCATAACCAACAAAATATGTATGCAGATAGGCACTGAGTAGAACACAATTTTGAGAATGGGGACCTAGTATTTCTTAGGTTGCAGCCTTACCAACAGTCATCACTGAAGAAGAGTGGTGTAGAGAAGATGAAGCCCCGCTTTTACGGGCCTTATAGAGTGATAGGAGAGTTGGAGAGGTGGCGTATGAGTTGGAGCTACCAGAGGGAAGAAAAAGGGAAGAAAAACCCACAACGTCTTCCATGTGTCATGACTCAAGAAGGAATTGGGCCAACATGTTACTGCTTCGACATATCTTCCTTCGCTATATGAGGAAGGACATTTGGTTTTAGCATTCGAGAGGATTGTTGATGTCCGAGAATGGAGGCTCAGAAGTAGAGTCATACATAGTACCTGATCATATGGAAAGGGTTGCAAAAGATGCTACGTGGGAAGGAGAGCATATCTTACAACATCCTCACCCTCATCTAGCCTCATCTAGAATTGCTTGAGGACAATAAATTTTGGGGAGGGATGATTGTAATGTCTCCTTCCAATTAATGACTTATTAGCCTATACTGTAGGCTATAGTCAACAAAGAAAAGGGAGTCAAGGCATAAAACCCTAAAGAGATAATTAAATAAAATAAACAATTATATTTTATTGAAAGAGAGTTAAGTAAGGGTTTAAACCCTAAAGAGATAATTAAATAAAATAAACAATTATATTTTATTGAAAGAGAGTTAAGTAAGGGTTTAATTTAGTTAAATGAAGAAAGATCTAGAAGAACCCCAAGAAGAATAAATAGTAGGGGTTGTCTCTCACTTTGACATTATGATTTGATATGTTATTGAATGCTTTTCATTAGGGTTTTGGGAAAAACCCTTGCATTGTAGGTTTAGTTTCGGTGGTGCAATACCCACCCTAGCTAGATAAGAGGGAGATTCATCTATGATCTAAATAAGAGCTTTGGATTCATTGATTGACATCATACCAGGTTTCTTGTGTGATTTCTATAGATTGCATGGCTTCATAACACCCAATAGTTTGTGTTCTGAGTATTGTTTTGAAGCTATTATTGCAGCCATTAGAGATCTTTGTATTGTTGCTTCTTTTCATAATAAATAATAAGATGCCATATTATTCTGCTCTCCCTTTATGAATGCTTGTTATATCTTTAATAATATTTCTCATTGAGCTAAAAAAGTTAGCTGCACATTCACATAAGGACAAATTATAAATTTTGGTACACATAAAATTTCCTCCAAGATTAGTTGGGAATATTACACATTCCATCCTATGCCCTTTCATTAGACAACTCTTCTACAGCCAKACTGAGGACGACATCTAGGAGGAGCGAGATGTGGCAGCTATCTCTCATTATGAAGTTTTTAATCCTCTCTGCATTTTAAGTTTATTCTTTCTAGACGAAAATTAATCAGAACAGATACTTACGCGTGTTTAAGCAAGTCGTTTCTACGAGTATCAGACTGTTATCATTTTGAGTCCTTTATGGCGCAGAGATTAAAGATATTAGCCTTGCCCTACAAATGTTGTATATTTCCATTTGTTCCGGTAAAACCAAAACCTTTCGATAATATAATCTTCACCGTTACATTAAAAAAAAAATCATTCATAAACATTTTAGGAGATGGGATGATTATACTAATGTTGTATCTTTCGATTTGTTCGGGTAAAACCAAAACCTTTTGATAATATAATCTTTACCGTTACATTAAAAAAATNCATGTGTCATGACTCAAGAAGGAATTGGGCCAACATGTTACTGCTTCGACATATCTTCCTTCGCTATATGAGGAAGGACATTTGGTTTTAGCATTCGAGAGGATTGTTGATGTCCAAGAATGGAGGCTCAGAAGTAGAGTCATACATAGTACCTGATCATATGGAAAGGGTTGCCTGCAAAAGATGCTACGTGGGAAGGAGAGCATATCTTACAACATCCTCACCCTCATCTAGCCTCATCTAGAATTGCTTGAGGACAATAAATTTTGGGGAGGGAGGATTGTAATGTCTCCTTCCAATTAATGACTTATTAGCCTATACTGTAGGCTATAGTCAACAAAGAAAAGGGAGTCAAGGCATAAAACCCTAAAGAGATAATTAAATAAAATAAACAATTATATTTTATTGAAAGAGAGTTAAGTAAGGGTTTAATTTAGTTAAATGAAGAGAGATCTAGAAGAACCCCAAGAAGAATAAATAGTAGGGGCAGTCTCTCACTTTGACATTATGATTTGATATGTTATTGAATGCTTTTCATTAGGGTTTTGGGAAAAACCCTTGCATTGTAGGTTTAGTTTCGGTGGTGCAATATCCACCCTAGCTAGATAAGAGGGAGATTCATCTATGATCTAAATAAGAGCTTTGGATTCATTGATTGACATCATACCAGGTTTCTTGTGTGATTTCTATAGATTGTATGGCTTTGTAACACCCAATAGTTTGTGTTCTGAGTATTGTTTTGAAGCTATTATTGCAGCCATTAGAGATCTTTGTATTGTTGCTTCCTTTTATTATTTCATAATAAATAATAAGATGCCATATTATTCTGCTCTCCCTTTATGAATGCTTGTTATATCTTTAATAATATTTCTCATTGAGCTAAAAAAGTTAGCTGCACATTCACATAAGGACAAATTATAAATTTTGGTACACATAAAATTTCCTCCAAGATTAGTTGGGAATATTACACATTCCATCCTATGCCCTTTCATTAGACAACTCTTCTACAGCCATACTGAGGACGACATCTAGGAGGAGCGAGATGTGGCAGCTATCTCTCATTATGAAGTTTTTAATCCTCTCTGCATTTTAAGTTTATTCTTTCTAGACGAAAATTAATCAGAACAGATACTTACGCGTGTTTAAGCAAGTCGTTTCTACGAGTATCAGACTGTTATCATTTTGAGTCCTTTATGGCGCAGAGATTAAAGATATTAGCCTTGCCCTACAAATGTTGTATATTTCGATTTGTTCCGGTAAAACCAAAACCTTTCGATAATATAATCTTCACCGTTACATTAAAAAAAAAAAACATTCATAAACATTTTAGGAGATGGGATGATTATACTAATGTTGTATCTTTCGATTTGTTCGGGTAAAACCAAAACCTTTTGATAATATAATCTTTACCGTTACATTAAAAAAATTAATTTCATTCATAAACATTTTAGGAGATGGGATGATTATACACAGCAAGAGTAGCCAAAAGGATAGATACATTATTGATAAGGATTAACTCTTTAAATAACTCAAAAGTAGAATTTAAGATGATCAAAAGTAACATCAAATGTCATGATCATAAGAGATAACAAACACAGAAAAGAGTCCTAGTTCGCTCTTTTAATTAATTCAAAAGTAGAGTTTAAGATGATCAAAAGTAGCATCAAATGTCAAGATCGCAATATATAACAAACACGGAAAACAGTCCTCGTTCAAAGGTTCAATAGGTTGAGAGACAAATAAAATCTGGTCCAAGACAATATGCAATATTTGAAGAGCAATATGTTCTCGTCAATTTCTTTCTAAACAGATCGGACTGATCCGTATTTATTTCATCCACTTTGCAAAGACCTAAAAATGTTCACTCTCCGCCATCTTACTAGAGTGGCCTTGCCCATCCTATACCAGTGTCTTTTGATTGCCCTAGATCAAACTGACGCTCTGATCATGGTTACAGAGTGGGAGTTGCTAATGGCATTTCAACCAGCCAACAAAGTTATATACAACCTCACTCATCTCTCAATCAAATATGCGTGTACCCACTTTTTTTGAAGGAGTGGAGGAGAGTGACTTCCGCGGTAGGAGCACAGATTTTATGGTTTGAACGGCAGAGGCTGCGATGCCCGCCTTTACCTGCCCTCTCTTGGGCAAAGGCCTAGCTGCCCTTTCGCCTCTGTAACGCCTTCCTTCCATGAACATACATTCCGATGCAACGCTGGCCATTCTGTTAGCGAAATCGATGCTCTTCTAATTGATGAAATGAAAATTGAGAAATTAAGTAAAGGTCACCTATAAATTTAAGAATTCACTATTAAAAATGAAAAAAATTGTTAACCACTATCACTCAAGGACAATCAATAAAAAAATATTTTATTACCACTGCACAGAATCTCACGATTATCAATGAACTCAATGAACAAATTAAATTCACTTGACCATGATAAACATGAGTACTCACACGCAGCGACAGTAAACAAGATATATTTCTGGTATCATAATATATAATATGCGTCTATAGGTATTGGCACGCAAGGTAATGAATGAAGATTGAGAAATTGATGTGGAAAATAAATATAAGTAGAGATTATATATGTATACAACATATATAACAACGTGTGCATATTTATAACGATGCCAAAGCTTATCAGCATGAGATAAATACTTCTGTAATCTATTAAAACTTTTTCCATTGCTTTGACAGCTTTTGGCTGTGCACAAATTCCAATTACATTACTTTTGTGAAATACTTAGTCATGTAGACTGAAACGTGACAACCTGTCAAAGGACATGACAGACATAATAATATTGAACTTAAACAATGTCGTTGGACCTTCACGTGAATTTGCCTCCTAGTGTGTGGTTGTCTTTTAAAGTGATCAAATTTAAACAAAGTCATTGGACCTTCAGGTGAATTTGCCCCCCAGTGTGCGGTTGTCTTTTAAAGTGATAAATTATAACGAGGAGAGCTACGATTTATATATGTTCTCTAGAAACTGAAACTCACACAGACAGATGATCACGTTAAAATATCCGTGTAATACTACAGTTGGGCTCTTGTTATATCAATATTTTGTGAAATACATTATTGTTGATAAGTTTAGGATTCGTCTTTTCTGATATACGAAGACTCCATCTCGTCCGTGTCTTAATACAAAAGAGATGGAGACATGCATGCATGAAGTAGTGGACGCCTCTCTGTAGAGGGACTCGGGGAAGTGAGTACTGGTTAAATTTATATACCTGTTTTTTCTTTATTTAGCCGTTATAAAAGTCGTTATATACTGAGTAGAATGATAGGTTATTTAGACATTTATTGTCTTTACATTTATTGAGTTGGATGATAGGTTATTTATGTTATTGAGTAGAATAATAGGTTTCACAATATTTCTAATAGAATCTCTCATAATGATTATTTCTACTCGAATCTCCAACATTGATATCTTCAAAGGGTTATTACTCTATTTCAAGTGCCAAAGAAATTATAATTATTAAGAAATTATAATTATTAAGAGTATTTTTTATTAATAGAGGTGTATTAATCATGTTTATGGTATTTATAATAAAAAATTAACAAAAACACATAATACATAATATTTAAATGAGTGACAAAAATTAATACAAAAGTTATGGGGAGTTTTAAAAAGAAATATGTCATAAAAAATTTCCTTGATGGATAGGAGTATCCTTAAATTTATACTTAGTTACAACATTAGTTTGGACTTCACATATATTGGAGATGGAGATTGACAATTGTGAGTTTGCACATTAGCTATGGACAAGTCTAAAAGTTCTAGGTTTTTGACAATCATCACCAAAATTTGACTATGCAATTGTTGGTGAAATGACAATTTTCCATTACTTAAATTATAATTTTAATGTATAAATAAATCCCACACCCTGAAAAACCTTTAAAGCATTAGGGTTATGCAATCTCAATTATTGAAATTTACAATTCCAATGATCCTTCTAAATTTCTTAAGAAAATTTTGAACAAAACAAAACTAAAACAAATATACATATTAAAAATCACATACATAAAAAAATGCCATACCACAACTCACTACAATTACAATATTAATATAAAATGTACCATAATTAATTTTTGTCAAACCTTTAAGTATAACTATAATCAAACACCTATTGCTAAAATATAGAAATCCAACACTTGAAATGGTTATAGTCCTACAATTGCAATTTCCTCAATGTATTTTAAAAATGTTTCATAATTTTTTAATCTCATCATTTTTTAATCATTTAATATCAAATAAAATGTGTCATAATTTTTTAATCTCATCATTTTTGAATCATTTAATATCAAATTAAAAATTTGTGGTTTATATTAAAATAATTATTCAATTTATAAATAATTCATAAAATCATTTATACTAATAAAAAATAATCTTTTATTTTATATTTTAAGTAATTAAATTATAAAAATTATAAGTTGAATTTTGAAAAACAATTTCATAAAAAAAAATTAAATTATTAGTTAATCTTTTTAAAAGGACATACTTTCAATTTTACCGGAAATTGTTGGATCTTGCACCATTAACCTATTTTCTTATATGTTTTAACTGATCTATAAATAACTCCAAAAACCATGTGTAATCAATATAATATTTAAAATTGGACCCTACATGTCTACCACTCAATATTCTTTTAGAGATTTGGTGGTAGAAATCGTGCAAGATTCTTCCGACCAAATCATTACTTTATTCTCCACGAAGAAAAGTAAATCATAATTTAGATCTGGCAAGGTAGTCATGCAAGATTCTCTTATTCTCTGTGAGATGTCACACTCTATAAGACACATATGGAGGAATCTTGGAAATGCGGGTCAAACCACGCCAAAAGTTGGAGAAGTGCTCCAAGTTTCCAAGATGCTCATTATTTTATTACAAAGTGGATATTGGTCACGTCAACCCACTAAACCCAATTGACTCCATTGTCGACCAATTAGACTTGAAGTACACCGTGGAGGTTGGTATCATCAATCCACGGAAACCGACTGGCACCACTGTCGGCCAGTAAGACTCAAAAGTTTTTATTACTCCATTGGCTGGTCATGGAAATGTCGAAAGAGATCTGGATCCCAATGTTGAATGTATATTTCACGGTACATTTCAGGATCTTCATCATGATATTCATCTTACTGTAGGACATACCATGTCCTTATAACCAATGGATGTTTTTCCGTGATAAAAAACATTTTATACTCACTTTCAGAGATTTGTTCTAAATTATGTACAGTGTTTGGAAAATTTCTTTGATGGAATAAAAACATCCTAGCAGTGTCGATGACATCTGGATGAATAGCGCTAGGACTTAAACCAAACTTTTTCCACCAATCTTGAAGCCAATCTGGTTCAGGGAAAGAGGAGAACTGATCAGAAAATTTAATCATACAGTAATAATATATGTATCTGTCAGTCCATAAACAAACATGATCCCACATTTCTTTATACTGAAAATAATTTATCTGAAACAATCGCTAATGAGGATCTTGGTGTGGCCATGAATGTATATCTCTCATTCGGTTGATTTGGAAAAAGTTCCATGCTGGGATTTGGTTCCATCTCTGTGTTTGTTGACAAAACCAGTTTATGTTTGCAGATCTGATCCTGGTTAAATCTCCTATTTCAACCAACTTCTGTCTAGCTGCAATAGTGGATGCTTGGTGCATTTTCCCTATCACATGCTGGGGTGGAATGACATGAATGCTGGTATTTGTAGAGAAGCCTGGTAGCCCAAATTCTACTCCTTCAAACCATCTGAGCTGCCATTGCGGTACCCAATTTTCACAATATATATCCCAGGCTATGTGATCATCCAGATATTTTGTGACTGGAATATTTCTATAATCATCCCAAGTATTAATTATCACCATGCTCTTTGAACAATATGTGATTTGGGCATGTGACTCTAAGGTAAAAGCCAAGGTTTTCTTTTTTGATGGATGACCATTGATACTTGGTAGTGTGATAAAGTATCCAGAATCTCCGCCAGATGTTTGGGAAGATCCATGTGGTTCTACTGCAGATAGGAAAGGAGTTCCTAGAATACAATCAACTGGTAATTCTGATAATAAGAATTTCATTCCTAAGGCATACTCATCAAATAATAAGATTTTTTTAGGAATTTCAAAATCCATATTTGTGGAAACATTCCCCAATCCTATAGCAGAATAACTGCTAGGAAACCAGTATTTGTGGGGAATTAAATCTTTATGCACTAAGTTCATATTTGATCTTGTATCTAGGGTAATGCATTCAAACAAAAGATTTCAGAATTTATTTCTAACTTTATCTTCACTTGATATTTCTAAAATCTAATAGACAAGATTTTCATTCGGCTTAGCCCTTAGAGTTGGAGTGCAGTTCTAGGCCTTTCTTCAAAAGGGATGTCTTCCTGATATCCCTGATTTCTTGAATAAATATTTTAAGAAAGAAACATTTTATTAAAATAACCAAAATAACCAACCTTAAATCACAATGAAGTTCTAGGCCTTTCTTCAAAAGGGATGTCTTCCTGATATCCCTGATTTCTTGAATAAATATTTTAAGAAAGAAACATTTTATTAAAATAACCAAAATAACCAACCTTAAATCAC
>JZKD02S0274422.1:33050-49185 GCA_000966675.3 Picea glauca
CCAACTCCTATCTCACAACTAGTCTCATCCATTTATTGCCCATTCATATCTACCATTTCGTGATCACTTTGAGTTGTCAGACTTGGGTGACCTAATATCTCATGAAGCTTTGGCAACATTACAAAAGGATGTTTAGTTATATAACAATTATGACTCTTGGGTGGTTTAGTTAAGATCCATTTAACCAGTGAAGGTTTTTTTTTTTCCGTTTTTATTAGTGAATAATATAAGTTTTTGATTTTGCGTGGCTTGCTTTATTAAGGAAACATGGACATAGGAGTGCACAACTTTGGCTTAAACTCATGACATAGGCTTTCAACCTTCTCCAATATTTCCTTCCATGTTTAACACTGATAGTTTGGTTTCTGTGTTTTTGTATTTATATTTTGATGGCGTCGTTCAGGGGTGCAACATTATCTCTTCTCATCGTCAGGTAGAGAGAAGATTGGGGCTCTTCTTTTCTATTACTTTAGCACACACGTTTACCCTTGTAGATTGGTATACAATCCTATTTCGAATGTTATAAAAATAAAAATAAAATTCTGTACTCACCAATGGTATTGATATAAATTTCCTGCATTGTGAATATTTTGTATGGTGACTTGTTCACTCAGGTTGTTAGTTCATTCTTACATCTGTGTGCCTCAACATTTTTAATCAGATTGCTGTTGCATTATTTTTTTTCAATGTATTTATGTTTTTTTCTTCTATTTTATTATTTTTTCCAATTATATTTTGTTTGTAATATTTTTGGCTTTCCATGTTCAAAGAAGTTTAAAGTTGATTTAAAATAAAAATTAAATTTGTATATTGAAAGTAAAAAATTAATAATAATAATAATTATTATTATTTAATTTTAAGGTCATTGTTAAGCTATATATCAAGTTATTGTATGAGATCTCTTTGTTTATGGGAAAAGAAACCCTTGTGCCCAACAATTTAACTGAAAAGTCTAAAAAAGTATACATGCACTTCTTAAGAGGTTATAAACATGTAGGCTTAATGGTTAAGAACATGTGTTTCCTCTTAAGAAGTCACAAGTTCAAATCCAAAAGGGGGTAGGGTATGTATAACTTAAAAATAGATTATTATTATTATAAAATGTTAAAAACTTTATTATTTATTTATTTTTAAATCTTTTTATATATATTTTTTCAAATAAATTTTTATACTTCAATTTTTTCTTTGTATTCTCCTTTTTTAAACTAAATTGATGGTGATATTGATACTAAGATTATTTCAACTATGTATATATATAATTCTTATCAAAAAAAAAGTTTTAGTTAAATCCACAATAACTTAAAAAGATTTACATTTTGGGGGAGTTTATTTCAACTATCCAAAGAGAGTTTGCATGGTTAAAATCTCTTGTTCTAGAGTTTGTAAAACATTTCTGCATGTTTAAAATCTTAGTTGAAGTATTGGAAACCCAAAAGTTCACTTGAGAGTTTTTATCAATCATAGTAGATGAGGTTACTCTAACTTTCAAAAACTTATACCTTTAACAATGATACAGCTTCGCAATTTTTGAAAATCCTATGCCAAACCATTTACAAATGGATTTTCTTAAAGTTTTGTAATGATAGATAAATTTCAGATTTTTCTAATTTTTTTTTTAATTTATAAATTAAAAAAAATTCTATTATTAAAATTGATCTAAATAAAATAGAATAGAATATCCTCAAAATCACAAGACAAAAATGCAAAATTTGTCTCGTCGTTCTCCTCATTGCACTCTTTAAAATAGCATTTTTACTTTTCTTTTTTGCTAATGAAGACATAGTTATTTTATTTACTTTATTTAAAAATATAAAAAATAAATATTTAAATAAAAAATAAAAATAGTAAAAGCTCAAATATAATTTGGATAAATGGAATGTATAAATTATTTTTATTTTAAATGTGTAGGTATTTTTTTGGTTAAATAGGTAGCTTATTATATTTATCTAAATTTTAAAGTATATGCAATTACTGAAAATTCCTCCTATTGTATCCTCATAAAGTATATGCAATTAGTATTGCACATTTTGTTTTGATGATATTATTTTAATAGGGACAACTATAGGTGAGTGACAAGTAATAGCTAGTCATAAGGGAGTTCTAATTATCCCACGTTGATTTAGATGCATAATACCATGATCATTATGCCAATGGAAACAATCACAAAGATGATCCAATATGGCATGACCTTTATGCCAATAGGGACAACCACAAGGGTGGTGCATAGTAGTAACCACAAGGTAGTGGAACTATGCCATGTTGAAATCCAATATATCATGACAATATATAATGATCTTTATATCAATGAGGGAAAATAGTGGTGAGAAGAAAGTGTGACCAATCAACCAAAAGGAATATTGTATACCTATTCCATATCTGTTGAAGTCACAAGAGAAACTATTCCATATTAATAGTGTGGTGGTGCAAGTTGAAATCCAATATACCATGGTTTTTATACCAATGAGTACAACCACAAAAATGGTGTAATGGTTCATAATAACTAAAAATGAGAATGACCCACTAACCACCTACAAGAAATACATAGAAACCATTACCCCTTTCCCCTTTGAGATGTACATTATGATGTATAAAATCATTTGAAACATCCATTAAAAATATCCATAATAACAACCAAAAATAAATTTATTTGAAAATAAATTTCTGCACTGTGCCCATGAGGGAGGAAAGTAACTGAAATGAAATGACTATCGTAAAAACTAATATATTATATTGATAAAACATGGACCAAAGGCAATATGTAGTATGCGAAGAGCAACACCTGCTCGCCAGTTTTTTCTTTACAATCTGAGTGGTTTGGTTTGATCCATATTCATTTGATCCATTTTGCAGAGACCTCGAAATGGTCACACCCTGCCCTCTTACCAGAGTGGCCTTGCAATCATATTGCCTTGCTTTTCTGTTTCTAGATTCAAGGGACGCTTTGATCATGGTTACAGAGTGGGAGTTGTGTATAGCATTTCACCATACCAAGAAAGTTATTGTTTTTATATGCTTATATTTATTTGAAATTGTGAGAGTTAATGGTTTTTTAATTACTTATGGTTTTTTAATGGATAAGATTTGATATGTTTCTAATATTCTTAGTCATCCCAATAAATAAAAGGTTGTAATTTCAAACATTAATTTTTTTTAAGATAAAAGATGTTCATTTTTAATTAAAATAGATGATTAAAATGATAAACATGATAATAATAATTCACTTTAAAATTTAAATATTTACATTTAAATATTTACTGCATTTAAATTTTTTACTATACTTAAGTTTTTTTACTAAGATATTTTTAGCTTTTCCTTACCAGATGTCAATTGGTTGGTGAGTATGCCTCCCTGAATGACTAGCGCTGCTTTCCACCAGTTGTCTGTGTCACGCCCTCATCATAAAATGAATTATTTGAAAGTTGTGTGAGATTCATAAATTATAAAAAGAAATTTGAATAAATTGGGATACTTTTAGTTTGCATTCATAGGTGTAAATTGGTTGGTTGGTGAGTATGCCTCCCTGACTGACTAGCGCGCCTTCCACCAGTTGTGTGTCACGCCCTTATCATAAAAGAAAGAATTATTTGAAAGTTGTGTGAGACTTATAACTTATAAAACAAAAAAAAATTGAATAAATTGAAAGCTGTAATCATAAAAGGAAGAATTTTTTGAAAGTTGTGTGAGAATCATAACTTATAAAACAAAAAAAAATTGAATAAATTGAAAGCTTTTTTATTGTAATTGTTTAATTGTTTTGTTAGACTAGATTTTATTAAAAAATACTGTAACTTTCTTTTATATATATAAAATATATATAAAAAAATTATAGCATTTTTTAATAAAATCTAGTGTAATAAAATTATATATATCTATCAGTGGAAGTTGCTTTGGATTTATTAGACTCTACATAACTCCTCTTATTATTAAAAATATTTTTTTTGTTTTAATGCTAGTAATCTTAATGAAATTTTGAATGAAAGACTCCAGAAGTTATGAAGAATAAACATTACGTAGAGTTCAAAATTTTGGAATATGTTTCATTTGATTACTTAATTGTTTTAATTATTTTACTGGCAAGTTGCATCCTAAGTAAAAAGGACAGTGTTTCGATTTTACACATGTAAATGTACATTTTTTAAATAAAAAGTTAACCTATATCATATCTGGAGATGAAATGAAGTTACTTCATCAATTTAGAGAGAAGTAATTTTATATTATATTTATACTTATCAAGTTATTAATATTTGGTGCATTTAAGTTTTTTACTGGGTAGGTGTGGTTACAAGGTGTGCGGTGAGTTGGGTAATGTGGGCAACTGGAGAGCCTTCAGACTCCACCTTTTTACACATAATTTAAAATAATCCTGCGTTTTTACTTGCTGGCTGTGCATGATGTGGGTGGGTGCAATGACCTTTCTGCTTTCGGTTTTCAACCATAAACAGACAATTCAATCGATACTTTCTACTATTGATTAGGTGATTTCTCCCTTGCTCAGTTGAAGATCCTTGGTTGACACGGGTATTGTTCGGTTTTGTTGATATAATGCCTCTGCGCCTCTGCCATGAGTTTTTCCTCTAGGGTTGTTAAAATGGATTCTTTATGCTTAGTTCTCTTTCATGGCATTTCTCATTCCTAGCATGCAAAAAAATGAGTGTTTATGTCTAATTTGATCGTGTAAGTATAACGTTAAGATAATAAATTTGACATGCATATAATGATCCTCATTATTTAATAAGTTATGGATTCCTGCAGATATATTTAATAAGTTATGCAGATATAGGCAAAAGAGATGAGAAGATTATGCCAGAGTGGCAGAAAGTACTAATTGTGAAGTGCTAGATACGAGGCCAACTATTCATGTGAAGAACGGAGACACGGTTATTCTGAGAGTCCATAACCAGGCACATTATAATGCAACCCTTCACGGGGATATATAAGTTTATAATCTTAGAGTCCAAAGGGATAGAATCGTTAATCATAAGATTAATGGATCACTCCCTCTCTGGATCGCTGAACCTTGGATGATTGGATCATTGCTAAACCCTAGATCGTTGGAGAGTTCTTCTGGGTAAGCATGCAGTATAAGTTAATAAATTATTTTATATATAAGATAAGATCAGTCATTTAGATAAGATAGAAGTTAGACATAATAGGGCATAATTTAACCTGGTTATCTCGTAATCTTAACTTGCCTCCATTGTCGTTGCAATGAGGTCGCGCAAATATTAAATCTTATGCAAAATTAAAATTAAAATAGATACAAAATTAAAATGAATACTTTGACATATGTATAATCACAAGTATTATAAAAGTGCTTAATATATTAGAGTAAATACATTTATTCTAATATTGCCTCACCCCTCACCTTCATATATGAGGGTGGGGGATGGGGCAATATTAGAGTAAATGTATTTTATATGAGGGTGGGGGGTGCGGTAATATTAGAGTAAATGTATTTTATATGAGGGTGGGGGGTAGGGCAATATTAGAGTAAATGTATATGTATTTTATATGAAGGTGGGGGGTAAGACAATATTAGAGTAAATGTATTTTATATGAGGGTGGGAGGTGAGGCAATATTAGAGTAAATGTCACCCCCCACCCTCATATATGAAGGTATACATTTACTTTAATATTGCCCCACCCCCCACTCTCATATACTCATATATGAGGGTGGGGGTTGCGGCAATATTAGAGTAAATGTCCCACCCCCCCACCCTCATATATGAGGGTATACATTTACTCTAATATTGCCCGACCCCCCATCCTCATATACTCATATATGAGGGTGGGGGGTAGGACAATATTAGAGTAAATGTATATATACTCATATATGAGGGTGAGGGGTGTGGCAATATTAGAGTAAATGTGGGTAATATTAGAGTAAATGTATACATTTACTCTAATATTGTCCCACCCCCCACCCTCATATATGAGGGTATACATTCACTTTAATATTGTCCCACCCCCCACTCTCATATACTCATATATGAGGGTGGGGAATGGGGCAATATTAGAGTAAATGTCCCACCTCCCACCCTCATATATGAGGGTATACATTTACTCTAATATTGTCCCACCCGCCACCCTCATATATGAGTATATTTACTCTAATATTGCTACACCCCCCACCCTCATATATGAATATATATATGAGGGTGAGGGGTTGAGGGTGCGGGGTGCGGCAATATTAGAGTAAATGTATAGGGTGGGGGGGTGGGGAAATATTAGAATAAATGTTTGCAATATTAGAGTAAATGTATACATTTACTCTAATATTGCCCCACCCCCCTACCCCATACATTTACTCTAATATTGCCCCACCCCTCACCCTCATATAGTGGGGCAATATTAGAGTAAATGGGGCAATATTAGAGTAAATGTATACATTTACTCTAATATTTCCGCACCCCCCACCCTCATACATTTACTCTAATATTGCCCCACCGCCCACCCTCATACATTTACTCTAATATTGCCCCACCCCTCACCCTCATATAGTGGGGCAATATTAGAGTAAAAGCCCCCACCCTCATACATTTAATCTAATATTGCTCCATCCCCCACCCTCATATATCAGGGTATACATTTACTCTAATATTGCCACACCCCCCACCCTCATATATGAGAGTGAGGGTGAGGGTGGGGGTGGGGCAACATTTACTCTAATATTGCCCCACCCCCCACTCTCATAGATGAGGATGAGGGTGAGGGTGGGGCAATATTAGAGTAAATGGGTGGGGGTGGTGCAATATTAGAGTAAATGTATACATTTACTCTAATATTGCCCTAGAGTAAATGTATACATTTACTCTAATATTACTCCACCCCCCACTCTCATATAAGTGGGACAATATTAGAATAAATGTATACATTTACTCTAATATTGCCCCACCCCCCACTCTCATATATGAAAGTGGAAGTGGAGCAATATTAAAGTAAATATATATATTTTTTTAAATGATCACTAATAATATTTATTAGATTATATCAACCACTTTTTTATAATGTGGTTGTTTTATTATACAACTACTCAATCAAATGAGTTAGCGCCCCACTTTTTTGTCAAATCAGTGAGCGCCCCACTTTTTTGTGAAGGAGTGGAAGAGGGTGACTTCCGCAGTTGAAGCACGAAGATATGCTTTGAATGGCAGAGGCTGCGATGCCCGCCTTTACCTGCCCTCTCCTGGAAAAGCCCTAGCTGCCATTTTTCCTCTGCAACGCCTTCCTTCTATGAACACACATTCTGATGCAACACTGGCCATTCTGGTAGCCAAACCTCTGGTCTTCTAATTGCTCAAATGAAGATTGATAAATCGCCATGGAAAACAAATATAAACTTGAAGTTATGGATGTATTGATCCATTAGATATGTGCACAACATATATAACAACTTCTGCATATTTATAGCAATGCCAATCTTGTGATGGGTAGCCGCGGATATAATCAAATTTAAGATGCAAACATGTGATGAGTACCTTTATCAATTTGCATTCACAGCCATCAATTGCTTTGACAGCTTTCGGCTGTGCACAGATTCCCCGACATATTAAAGTACTTTTGCGTATACTTAGGCAGGCCGAAACATGACAACCTGGTTGATAGATATAATAATACTGAATTGAAAAAACGTTGCTGGGCCTTCACGTGAAATTTTCCTCTCAATATGTGATGGAATTTTGTAACAAGGAAAGCTACAATATGTTCTCAGAAACTGAAGCTCACACAAATCGCTCACACAGATAGATGATTACACGAGCTGTGTAGATTAGTATATCTATATGGTTCTGTAGATGGGCTCTTGCTATATCTATATTTTATGAATGTTGAAATCTAAGATTCATCTCTTCTGATATATGAAGACACGAGCAAATTTCGTGTCTCTTAATATGGCAGAAGTGATGAAGATATGCATGCAATGAGTAGTGGACTCGTCAAGCTGTAGAGGGACGCTGGGTGCGGGATTGCAGAGGGTGCAGGATTGCAGAGGGACTCGAGAAGCAGAGGGACTTGGGAATCAGGACTGCGGCATCAGTTAGAACGAGCGTAGGCTAAAGGGCAAACGATTTGCACCTTTTCCTACCACCGTTGATTGCTTACTCCGACCCCTTTTCCCTTTAGCTTACGCAGATAGGACCCGGGAATCAGGATTGCGACATCAGTTAGAACGGGCGTAGGCTAAAGGGCAAACGATTTGCACCTTTGCCGACCACCGCTGATTTCTTACTCCGACCCCTTTTCCCTTTAGCTTACGCAGATAGGACTCGGGAATCAGGATTGCGATATCAGTTAGAACGGGCGTAGGCTAAAGGGCAAACGATTTGCACCTTTGCCTACCACCGCTGATTTCTTACTCCGACCCCTTTTCCCTTTAGCTTACGCAGATAGAACGGTCTGGGACAAAGGACATCCATATTGATAAAGGGTATTCATATTGTTCTCCTTATTAGTAAAAATTGCTTCTAAATCCAATAAGAATTATATTGAAAATCAGAGTTCAACACCGTATATGTATATTTATAATAATGCCCAAACTTATTACGGATAATATTTTATATATGTTGGATTGGACGGTGCACATAGATAGGCAAGCGAAGTATAGGAAACCCGAACTTAATTTGATTGCAGATTAGTAAAATCCCCCTCTTGGATAGACTTAATTTGATTGCAGATTCAGTAAAATCCCCTCTTGGATAGTTGATATAATATGTGTTTTTAGCTGTTATACTTTAGTGATTTTTGGTTCAAGTGTTTCTTCAATCAGTTTGCTGCAATGCTTAAGTACACATGAAATAACCCTTTTTCTTATTGTTGTGTTTTCGTTTGTTGTTGGATTATGACTTCTGTCAAATACCTTGCTGGCATGCTCATAATCCATTGTAAAAACCCCATTATTGGTTGTTGTAGTGTTTTAAGGGTAATTTTGGTTCATGTCTTTTGTCAAGCACTTGGACTGTAGGTTCAAATCCAAGGTAAAGCATTCTTGGTTGTTGATTTTATGTGGCTGAATTGTTTTTTAAGATGTTTGCGATGTATGCGAAAGGTTTTTTGTGCCAAATAGAATTTAATTGCATGCAAAACATTTGCAAAACATTTACAGACAACAAGAATACAAATGGGCAATAAAATCAAACAACTGTTATGATAGCAAGAGACATGGAAAAACTGTTCTTATTTATTATTGACCAATCTGCAACAATTGCAGTAGTAACAACTCACGTATCTGGGATGATTTATTAATGATCTGGCTTGTAATTCACTTCCAAATGATTGCATGACTTGGCTGGAAGACTAAAGGTAAATAATGCCTTTGAATGTTGTACCAACCCTCCAATCCAAACGATCTGCTACAAAGGAAGGTATCGATCTCCCCACCAGATCTCGGCCCATCCACAGAAGATAAGCGGCCTCGATACCAGCAACTCGGCATGCCCAACATGACCTCGTTCTGCACAAAGAAACTCGGCTCCCCTACCAAACAACACGGTCTCCTCAATAAACTCAACCTCCTCAAGAGTTGATGCGACCTCCCAATAGATGAACTCGACCACCACAAGAAATAATTTGGCCTCCTCTTAAGGAATCGAACTCTACAAGTAGAAAATGCCCCTGCACAAGAAGATCTATCTCCTCTAAGGAAATATTGGCCTCCACATCAAAATAGCCTACTGTAACTAGAAGAAATCAATCTCCTCAAACCCCAGTCTGTTGTAATGGATGAATCTATTCCCTTAACAATGAATGCAAGTGGAAAATAATGATCTTTCCCATTAATCAGTTAAAGACCAAAACCAATTCTCCTCGAGGGTTTTGTTGCAAAACCATAGCAAGTCAAGCCACAAGAGCTCTTTTCAAATAGATTTAGTAAAATGATAAAAAATAATGAGAGAGGATGCTCTCATCTCTATTTTGTTTCCCTTTCACCTTTTTATTGATCATTTTACAATTTTGCTCACCCTTTTACTTTTTATTGATCCTTTTACAATTTTGTTGATTATTTTACCTTTTTACTACATTTAAATTATTAAAGTGATTTTATAAGGTTTTATTCATATTATTATTCATGTCAATTTTTAATTATTTAATGTCATTCTATAATGTTGTTTTTTCTCTCCAAATAACATTAAATAATTATTTTTTTAATTCATTTTTTTTAATCGGAATGATATAGGCTACTAAGTCATCCCCTATTGCATTATTCCCTTCTCGAGATTGTTTGTCCTCAAGAAATTCCAACCAACAAGTAGAACCAAATGAATTTGAGAATGACCCGAGGGTCCCAAACTAGTCTCAAGAAGGATCCACCATGTTGACGTTACGCCACTTTGATCACCATGCCCAGAATGCATCCTCCACTCATTGAACCCCAAACTGTAATGATGAAAATAAATGACCCCACTACCATAAATCATATCCTACATAGGCATCTCAATGAAGTCAAAGTATGCAAATCCACTGCTCGACTTGATCCTGGGTGTTGACCAATTAAATTTGTGCCTCCATATGGAATAAGTCTCAACATCTCCTCTCATGATAATCCAAAAATGAAGCAGACCAATCCATGTCACTACCCTGATAATCATTATCCAATTTGAAGCAATCTACCAATCAGATGAATTCCTAGCTTCCACAGCCAAACTAGAATTCCACCATCCCCAATACCAACTGACCCCCGATGTGCTACACTAATAACCCTTGGAATCAAAATAGGCCAAGTCTTTGATTCTTTTTTTTGTATGCAAGCATCTGATGGATGAAAGGTACTAGGAGTCCACTTTGTGTTTGCTAATATGCACAACTCCTGCCAACTCACATTGAGAAATTTGTTTTCCTGATCACTGAAAATGTACGCATGCAACTCATGGAGTCTAAACACCTCCCTAAAAAAAACTCTTCCCCCTGCAATGCCTCGTATTCTGATGAAATTGTGAAGGGATGCATGAACTTGGTCAACCGATCAACAACTACATAAATGCAATCCCTTCCATGCACCTCTGGTAGACTTGTGATGAAATCCGTCGACAGACTCTCCCACTCTTGACCTGGAATGAGTAGAGGCTGCAACAATCCTGCCAGGTGAGTATGCTATGAATTGTTCTGCTGACAAGTCATACACTCCCTCACATACTGCAATACATCGTCCTTTAGGCCCTTCCATGAGAATCTCTCTCTGATTTTTCGGTAAGTTTTGAAGTACCGAGGATGCCCAACCCAAGGTGTATCATGCATAGTCCTCATGATGTTCTCCCTAAGTATGGACTCGGGAACTAGATATATACAATCTATGTGGTAAATAATGTCATCCACTACTTTGTACATGTCATCTTGAATGTGACCATCCATCAACTCACAAGCAAACCTATCTTTGGAATATTCCACCAGAAGGTGGGACTTCCAATTAGTCAAAATATCTCAGAGTCAATACAATATGGCTTGAATCTTCTTTTGATGTTCCCGCATACCTTTCATACTGATCACATGGCCCAAATGTAAAACCTTTGTCATGCCAAATTTTCATTTTTGACGCCTTGGCATACAATCATTGCTCCTTTTCCTTGATCTGATGATAGCATGATTGAAGATCCATCTTCGAAAAGTACTCTACCCCATGCCTGAATATGTTGTCCATTTTCTTAGTCGAAACAATCCCAAGGGCACCAATGGTCATGCCCCTCAGAACTACCTTCCTTCCATCTACTCCCTTGAACTCCATCTCCATTATTTGGTAGTTCATTGAAAATTTCCCCAGAGATTAAATCCACTGCACCCCGAAGACAACATTGGTATCTACCAAATTGACCACAAAAAATTCATCAGTGAAAGTGTAGTTTCCCAATGACATATCCAACTGTGAGACCCTTTGCATGCATGTCTTATTGTACCCATCATCCACCACAACACTGAACCCATCACAATCCTTTGTAGAAATGCCTCTCTTGGATACCAATGTTGTGTCTATGAAGTTGTGGGTCACTCCACCATCAATCAAGTTCGTGGCATGTTGCCCCTGTAGTACTCCTCTAATCCTGAAAGTATAGTACCTTAATCTCAACTCGTTGCTACCCATCATCATTAGCCTCCACTCATGGATGTTCATCATTTTAACTGATATGTTAGATGCCTTGCTCACATCTCGCCTCCTCTTCCTCATCACTGTAATAAAGTACCTCAGTGTAATGTACCTTACCCTTTCCCATGCACTTATGAACTGGTTCCCAAGGATCTTTGCAACTAAAACATAGATTCTTCCTTTTTAATTCTCTTTGCATCTCTTCATCCCCTCTATCTTTCCTAGACCATTCCTTATGAAAGGGTTTCTTGTCTTTTTTTTGCTCAGGAATGAAAAGTTTAGAAGGGGCTTTGTTGTTAGGCATTGCGTCCTCCATGTCACTTGTCCCAATGACAAAATCTTGTAGTGAAGCTGTTTTAAAGGCCTTAACCCAACCACACAAGGGTTGAAAAATTCCCTCAATAAAAATCATAATCAACCTATGCTCAAACACATTTGTCACCATGACTGTAGTTCTATGGAACTATGAAATGTAGGAATTTGGTGTACCTATATGCTTAAGTTGTGCTCCCTCCCTGAAATGTATCTCTGGATCCTTCCTATTAAATTTATTCATCACCCTCTGAGTGAAATCTAGGCATGAAGTGATGCTACTATGTCCTAATGTGACTCACCCATGGTACCACCACTCATGGGCCTCTCCATCCAAATGCAAGGTAGCATACTTGATGGCTTCTGACTCCGTCATGGGATTGAGTTGGAAGTATGTGTCCAAATTCTGAACCCATGCTCTGGAAGTGCATTTTCTAGAGCCATCAAAGTAAGGAATGGACAACTTCCCAACTTTCTACTGAAGATCCCAAATTTGTGGGCCCCTATTGAAATTTCTTGGCCTATTCTTGTACTTGATAGTACAAAAATCCTGTAAAGACATGGCTTCCTGAAACTCCTCCTCTAGAGTTTTACACTCCCTCAAATAATATGTAAAATATTCCCCTTGTCCTTGTTTCCTTTGATTTCTCACTTGATGTCCTTTCAAAAATTGAGGCATGTGAGGTGTAAGAGTCACTCTACTAGTGGACCCGATATGATTTCATGTAGGGACATGTGTATTTCTCCCTTTAGCATGGTTTCCATTATGACCATGGCTGCCATTAGTCCCTCTTGAACCATCATTAGCTACAATGTTTTGGTTCCCTTGAGTATTTTCCACAAGTTGTGTGAGAAGCTAAAGTATCTGCTCCTACCCCCTTTCTTTCCTAATTTGTCCCCTTGCTATGTCACTTTGTACCCTTACTATGTCATTAAGTGTTCTTTCCAAGTCATTTAAAATATGCAAAGTGTTGTCCTCTTGTTGTTCATTTCTATCCCCCATGTCTTCCTCTCCTTTTAATTCTGATTGAAATACATTTCCAGTGCCTCTATACCTTCTTCTCATGTATGTGATATGTACTCCGTCCCCTAGAATCATCAAATATCATGAAAAACACAGGTTGGTAGGAACACCAACTTTGATACCATTGTAAAATCCCCTCTTGGATAACTGATACAATATTTGATTTTTGTTGTTATACTTTAGTGATTTTTGGTTCAAGTGTTTCTTAAAACAATTTGTTGCAATGCTTGAGTACCTCTAAAATAAACCTTCTTCTTATTGTTGTTGTATTTTAGTTTGTTGTTGTCTTATGAATTCTGTCAAAAACCTTTATGGCATGCTCATAACCCACTATAAAAACCCCTTTATTGGCTTTTGTAGTGTTTTAAGGGTAATTTTGGTTCATGAATTTTGTCAAACACTTAGGCTATAGGTCCAAATCCAAGGTAAAACATCCTTGGTTTTTTTTGTTCTATGGTTGAATTATTTTCTTAAGGTGTTTGTGATGTATGCCAAACGTTTTGTGTGCCAAACATAATTTAATTACATGCAAAATATGTATAGATGTCAAGAATACAAATCGGCAATAAACTCAAACAATTGATATGAAAAGAGACATGGACCTCATTCTTCTCTCTGTAGATTTTGACCTTGTCCAATTATTTATTTCAAACATATTTTCAGTAAAAGAACATAAAATATACAATGGAAAATACACACATTACATAGAGATTGTTCCCTTGGAAGCCCAAACCAGGAAAACCAACATATTCTATATTCATTCACATCATACATTGTTCACAATACAATATACATATAGGAGCCATCGACATCCAAAACCCTAACCCAATGACTTGGATAAGTCAACAACCCTAATTCCTTAACCGGAAATAGAAAACCACTGGAAAAAAACCATGTGCTGAAAAACCGCCCAACAATGGACACAAAAATCAAGGCGACACAAAAAACAAGGAAAAAAGGGTGACAAGTTTCTTGAGGAAAAGAATTATGGGGGGCGCTGCCCCCAAACCCCCAAATGGGGGGCCTAACGCCCCCCCTAAAACCCCTCTTCACACTCGACACAACGTAGAGACGAGTATAACACATACCCAACACTCTCTTATATTTTTTTGGCCAAGTCTTGAAAGGTTCTTATTATTCTTTTGTCCCTTTATGATTGCACTTACTTATTTTCACTCATGTATTGGTTCCTACTGCTATGATGTTATTCTCTTCATTATGGTTATCTCCATTGCAGTCACTTTTCAACCTTTGTCATGCAAACAATATAACACATACTGAACATTCTCCCACTTGTTGTTTTCATTGCATACAAGGGGTTACAGGGTTACATAGTCAACAATCCAGGGAAACAATGCCCATAGTTCCTCTACATCAAGAGAACTTATCAGTGCTCACATATTTTGTTAATGAATTTGCAACATTCTTCAAAGTGTCCACCTTCATCAGCAACACCTTCTTTTATTCGACCATGTCTCTCACAAAGTGATATTGAACATTAATATGATTTGTCTTTGAATGATAAGTCAGGTTCTTCACCAGAAAAATTGCACTCTGACTATCACAATCTATCCTTACAACTTGTTGTTCCAACCCAATACCTAAATACAATCTTTGTAACCATACTTTTTTCTTGCATGCATGAGTGGCTTTCATGTATTCAACTTCTGTAATTGAAAGTGCCACTACATATTTTCTTTCTCTCATCCAACTGATTTCTCCTCCAAACAGGTTAAACACATACTCGCTTGTAGATCTCCTATGATCCAAATCTTTAGCCCAGTTTGCATCCACAAAAACATGTATATCCAACACTCTGTCCAATATTGGTCTTCCTTGGTAGCACAATCCATAGCTAGCAGTGCCACACAAATACTTTAAAACCCTCTTTACTGTTGTCTAATGCTCCTTCTCTGGTTTGGACATATACCTTCTCAAAACTCCCACTTGATGTGCAATGTCTGGTCTAGTACAGACCATTGCATACATCAAATTGTCAACCACACTTGCATAAGGAACACGATACATGTCCTCCTCCTCTTCTTGTGTCTTGGGACATTGATCTGTCGATAACTTTACACCTACATGCACTACTACATATTGAAAAATTTGCGACGACTACTTGCGACAAAGTACCCTTTCATTGCAAAATTGAAGATAAAGAATTGATTTTTCCAATTGTTTTATAAATCCAATCTGTGTTCGTTTCCCTTGCAGAGAAACCAGTTGTATGTCTCAAGAGTGACGAACGTGAAGATAATGGACTCCTGTCTCTCTTGCGACAACCTTTGGTTGTCGTCGCAAGAGCGATGATCCAATGATGACCATTACACTGTCTGACAAAGTCAACATTGACTTTTTCAATGTTCGTCACTCTTGCGACAAAAAAATTATCTATAAATATTTTTCAAATTAGAGATGTTGCAACAATCTTGCTATAACAACGACGATTCAGAAACGGTAATTTTGTGCAGAAGAATGTCGCAAGATATTAGAGGTGGGAAAAAAAGTAAATAAGGTGAAAATGGTGATGGTAGATGTTATTTCCCTTGCAAAAAAATTTGCACTACACGTCTCATAAGAATTTTAATAGAAACAATTAAAAAACATTGTAGGAAATTTGGGCACATTGATGGGGGATCGAATGAATATCGTCCCGTGGTAATTAGCTATATATTCATTATATGTTTTTATATTGTCGATTTTATATAAAATTATATATATATATA
>JZKD02S0274422.1:49235-109051 GCA_000966675.3 Picea glauca
TATATATATATATATATATATATATATATATATATATATATATATATATATATATATATATATATATATATATATATATATATATATATATATATATATATATATATTGTTTCAATATTTGTTATACACACTAATTTTGCATGATTGTTTGTAATTATAAAGTTAGAGTTGCCCTCTAATTTTCTGCAGAATATTGCACCAGTAGTAGTAGAAATGATGTTGTACAAGCTAGCGAACATGATCAAGCAAATGAGGATCTCATGGAAGAAGATGATGGGACAAATAAAATGATCCAATATTTGTATGCTCATTCAGATGAGGATGTGGACAGTGATGATATTTATGATGAACCTCTATTATAAAATGAAAATAAACGACTTTATGAAGGCTCAATAGAAAATATTCTCTCCACTACATTGCTGCTAGTGAACTTAAAGGTTATGAATAATTTGTCGAGCACTTGTATGAATTAGATCCTAAGGTATGTAATATGTTTCATCTCATATATATAAATGTTGACTTTTTTCTATTTTTTTTAGTGTTAATTAATGTGTAAAATAATAATGCAATTTTTACGATTAATATTCTTTACATAAACTAGTTATTTGTTATGTTGTAGATTGTTAGGTGAAATTTTGTTACCATCGTCAAATATTTTACCTCGCACATATCGAGATTTTCATGCCATTATGAAAGACATTGAAATGGATTATCAAACTATAGATGCATGTCATAATGATCATATTATATATTATAGACAACATGCTTTGAAAAAAGAATGCCCACAATGTCTTATCAATAGATATCGAACCGATCAAGTAACAAAAAGGGTGCCTCGAAAGGTTCTTCGTCATATTCCCATAATTCCACATTTTCACTGATTTTTCAGGTGTGAAAGCATAGCACAATTTATGGATTACCATGCACGTAACAAAAGTGTAGATGGTGTTCTTTGAATCCCTACTGATGGTTATGCATTTAGGGAATTTGAGGAAAAATTGGCATATTTCATTGGCAACTGACGGTGTTAATCCATTAAGAGAGCTTAGGTCTATTTACTTGGTGTGGGCTATTTCTTTTATCAACAATAACATTCCTCCTTGGATGTCAATAAAGAGGGAGCACATAATGTTGACAATGATTATTTCAGGTATTTGTTTACGTTAATTTTTTGAATGTAACATTTTCATTTGTTTCTCTTTTTGCATAATATCTTTTGTTTATTTATTTACTTATATATACATATCATGGTAGTAATTATGTGTAATTTCAAACAATTAGGTAATTACTAAGTTAAAGATATGAATGTATATATCGAGCCTCTTATCGACAAGCTACTAAAGTTATGGGATGGCATCACTATGTATGACATTTGTAAACCAATCGGGGAGAAGAAATTTAAATTATGTGAAATACTTTTATGGAAAATTCATGATTCCCCGGGACTAACACATTTTTGTGGTATGTAACATTCTATTTCTCTTTAATACTATATAATTTTTTAAATATATCATGATTCATGTTTAATTTTTAAATAATATCATCGTATAATTGGCATTAATCCATCTGTTACAAGTCTTCAAACAAAGGGTAAATTTGCATGTCTAGTTTGTGGTCCTAAGATGAAGTATCGTCGTTCAAAATTTTTAAGAAATGTGGTGTTTGATGAGTATAGGCACCTCCTCCCTAAGAACCATAGGTATCGTATTACTGAAAAACATATTTTCAATGGAAAATAAGAGACTGATTTAAAACCACAAAGAATGACACCTCACCTATGGAGGTTGAAATATAATAGAAATTGTCAAGGTACACAATTTATTTATGTATCGTATGTGTAATGTTTTGAATTTTTTTTTTAATCATTAAATTTATTTTACCGTATTTGATAATTATTGTTGTGATTTCTTTTATGCTTCATGAAGGTCGCCATCATGAAGGTATTAATAAGGAGATTCCATGAGGAATGAAATGTCATCCCACTCAATTCATGAGGTTTTCCTACTGTGAGGAGATATAAATATCTCATTTGTTTGATACAATGCATATCAGGAAGAATGTGATAGAAACGTTATGGAAAATCATAGATGGTAGGAGGGATAAAGAAAAAAAATTCAAAATTTGTACTGACATTCAAGAAGCCAAACATGCAATGCGAAGTGTGATCCGATAAAATAGTGATGGAAACCAAAATAACCTTCCATGGTTATTAATAGAGAAACAAAACAATGATGTAAAAGAGGTCATTCAAAGAATTAAATTTCCCAGAGGTTTTGCTTCAAACATAAATAATATCTTAACGAATAAAGGTGATTTTGGTGGGGTAAAAACACATGATTGGCATACCTTCATTGTAACATCCCGCTCTTGTGAACACTAATCAGAATTATTCTTTGAAGAAACTTGTGTGCAAGTGATCCGGTTCATTATACGATTGGTTGTTTTGATTATGCTTATGAGATGTTGTGGATTTGATGATATGTTATTTTTCTATATTTATATCGACAGGTGCTATTGACTAGGTTCTCTTAAGTGTGCAGGACTATGGACGTTAGAAGATGTCGACAACATCGATGGATCTTCTTGGACTCTGGATCGAGTCAGGGAGTGGACTGTTATGGTTTGAATATTTTTTATATTACAGATGTGACATATGACTAGATATTATGATGTTGATTGTTATAGATGACATGTTTCGTTGATGGATGTAGGCTAACGATATCTTGCCGACCAGACTCACATTTGGAGTAGAGCGGTCACACACGACAACCAAAAACATTGAGGGAGAGGTGTGGCAGCAGCCCTTCCACAGCCTACTAGTGCTCTCGTCGTGGCTCGAACTGTAGGTTAATGATTACCTAGTTCAAGAAGACCCACGATGTTGTGAGGGAAGACCGTGACAGTCGCTCATGATGATTCTAAGGGGTGTGCAATAAGGCAGGTTCCTTATTCCTTAGAGGCCCTTAGTCTCCCACAAGTTCACCTGACTGAGTATTGACTCCAAGGGTTTGACGTCTACCAAATTCAGTCAAGAGGCAAGTGGCACCCTTGGAGCACGTAGTGCGTCTTGAAGGGAACGTCGCATAAATAAAACAGGAATGAAAGTGAGTGGCACCCTTGGAGCATGTAGTTTGTCTTGAAGGGAACGTCGTGCAAAAAAAACATGAATAAAAGCGAGTGACACCATTGGATCACGTAGTGCATCCTGAAGGGCATGTCACAATTTTAACTCTAGTAAGTTAATAAACCTAGTACCTAGAAAAATATGCCTCCTTAGGACCTGGTCGGCCTTAAAATGAATGATGGTACGAGTAAAGTTTAATAACTAATTTTTCCCCTTAAAAAATGTTGTCAAGCCTAGTGAATTTAAAACCTAGTTCTAAGTAGAACATGTGAACAAAAAAGAAACTAATTGGAACTTTGACAAGGAGGGGGTAAAGAAAATTCAAACATTAAGTATTAAAGTAAAAATTTTAATGGAGGATTAAATTATTAAAAGGATAATTTGTTGTTTATATCTAAACTTGCTAAATATCAACTAAGCAGAAAAGGGGAAAGTCAAGAAAAAGGGGAATTTCAAACATAGTAGGGAATCTAGTCTTTGGAGCCTTCTAGTTATGAACTCAACTAGCTTTTAAGAAATGTGTCAATCATTTAAGAAATGTAAGGGAATAAAGGGACACCGAAGAGATTTTTTAGGAACACTTTTACGTGGGTGAGGGAAATAGGAAAAATTAATTAATTAATAAATTGATTTTCTGGTGCAACTAAGGAATCGAGTGACATGTGTACGGGTGAGGTTTATCCTAATTTAAATTTAATAAAAAGAATCTAAAGAGGGTTTGGGAAACTAATCACTAAGAAAAATCTATAAAAATGATGATGAAGGTGGAGTATGATCATGTCTGGTTTGTGTAAGGTTACGCTGCCATAATTTATCTTGACTGAATTTCTCTTATGGGAGTTGAGATACCCAACTCGGATAACGAGCAGTAGCTCGACCTTGCGATGTGAGCTGGGAGCTAGAATTCTCTAGTATTGTGTGTGTGGCCCCTTTGTGGCTCAGGGGGATCAGGGGGAAGAAGAGTACCCCTAGCGTTGGCTGGGAGGTACTAGTGAGGTCTCAGTGGTTGGCAAGCGGGAGTGGGGCAGAGCGCAAGCGCGGGACAACAACATCAGAACTTTCTCCTTCGCTTAAGGTACATGCGTCTGAATTTCACAATGTTAAAGAGTTTAAATTTTGTTTTTGAATTTACAGTGAGTTGGAAAGTCGTATTGGTTTTCTGGATACAAGGATTAAATTTTAAGGTTTGTCGCTCCCTTATTTGTTGCCTACCCTTGCCTAGTTAGGATGCGTTCACCCTTCGAAATCTCCTAAAGACCCCTTTGATTTTTCTCCGCGCCTTGGTTTTACTCTGCGCTTTTGTCTTTGCTTAATGATTTATGTTCTCTGTGTTGGGTGTGTAATTTCATCCTTATTCGATTGTTGTTTCCCTTGCACCTCTGGAGGGTTCCTCTTTCATTTGATTCGAGTTGTACTTCTTTTCTAGCCAGGTGATTTGCTGGTTAGCACCGATGGTGAATCCCTACGCCCCTTTTTTGCTTGTTCCTATGGTTTCCTTCTATTGAAGCCTGTCGTAGGTTCCATCCAGGCAGCCAACGTAATGGCCTGCTGTTTTTAATTTTTTTTTTACTGTTACCACTGTTGATATCTGCTTGTTGTCTCGGTTTCAACCTTGCAAATTTACCCCTGGTGCGTTGAGAAGTTGCAATCCCTTCATGGATTCCTCTCTTGTGACTGGGAGCTTGGCGTTTAATTGTTAGAGGCTCGTGCTATGTTTATTTTCCTTTTTTTCTGTTACTCGTTGCCTTGATTTCAACCCACGCGATCCCACAAGGCCTCCCTAGACAGTCTTATTCGAACTCGGCCCTCAGCCACCTAACCGAGCGTTATCAGTTGCCTTGGGATGCTTTCAAGGTACCCTTCCACCACTATCGATATGAATATTTAGCTGGGAGGAGGTGCTCCTTGACTTTGTTTTTAGCTGCATCCCTTCCTCCTCAGAGCAAGACGACTGAATGCCTCTATTGACTGACTTCGTCCTGTGTGACCGATGCTCACTCAGTGGGTCCACCTCTTTTCTCAACCCATTCATAGCCTTACTATTGTTGGGTATCGGCGTGTGCCTCTGCGCAACGCATTGGGGCATTGTCTCGACCTTCTCTGCGAATGCGTCCGTAATTTCTAAAACGGGTTCGAATAATCTTACCCATCTGTCATTACATTCAAGAGGTTTAATTTTTTATTGAAAACCCCCGGGAATCGTGCTTCCTCGATATATCCTGCCAGAGCACGATGCCAACTTATTTTCTCCTTGGCCGGGTGAAAGGTTATAGAGTGAACGAATGACCAATGGAGTTCCAACCCCTTAGCTCTTACAAATCGACATCAGCGCTTATGAGATTATGTAGTTTGGTAGGGCGATTTATTTGCTTTATAATTGTTGTTAATTGTTTTAGTTAGCGCACTAAATTATTGGATAGTAGGAATGGAAACATCGTTGGAAACTGTGTTAATTTCCTTTGTATAGTTGATTGTTTAGAACAATGCAATATCGTGGGAACATGTGAGTGGCAGTGTAATTTGTAATTGTTTTGTTTTTTTTTCGTTTGATTGTTTTAGAACAATGCAATATTGTAGGAACATGTGAATGGCAATATAATTTACAATTGGTCTTTAATAATTCATGGTTTTAGAACAACACTTCATTTTAAGAACACGTAGAAGGCAATATATTATAAGTGATTATAATAGTTTTATAATGGTTTATAAAATGAAGTAAGTTGAAGAGCATGGGAATGGCAGTGGACATTATAGTTTCTTTTAATGGATTTGCTATTTTTTTTTTATAATGGCACTAAGTAAGTTAAGAATTGTTATATTTTAAGAACAACATTGTTATATTTTAAGTTAAGCATTGTTATATTTTAAGAAAAGCATTGTTATATTTTATATTTTAAGAAAAACAATGTTATATTTTAAGTTAAGCATTCTTATATTTTAAGAAAAGCATTGTTATAACTGGCACTAAGTAAGTTAAGCATTGTTAAGAATTGTTAAGGTAGGTAAGCGTTGTGATATGCTTCTAACATTAGATTGAGGTTGGATACAATGTGCTTGAAATAGTATTATGATGGTAAAATGTTAATGAGATACATATAGATTGTTGTTGAAATCTAAACCTGTATTGAACATAGTTACCTTGCACCTCATTTAGCTTGATTGATTGGAGTGCTCTTGTTTATAAATTTTGTATAAGGTATGACAGTTAAGTTTTGGACTTCTGGCGTTTAATTTTTGTGTCATGATTTATAGGTTTCAGATTGTTTAAGTTTGTGCCTCAGTTACTATTGTGCTTGTCGCAATGTGGTGGCATGATTCCTTATAATGGGATCAATGCGCGCATTGATCGATGAGTGCATATGATAACCTGGATTTGGGTCATGCGCTTCCCAATGATGATGATGTTGATTATTGAAATTGATGTTTTGTAAATTGTACTGTAACGCTTGTATGTGATTTTGTTTCTCGCTCGCTGTGAAGGTTCTAGTTACTTGTGTTGTTTTTTATGTTGGTTGTGTCTGGATGATATTGATGTTTTCATTTAGCTTAGTCGTTTTTATTTTTTGCCTGATTGAATTTTCGTTTGTTGCTTCAAGCTGCTTGATGTGCTAGTATGCTAGGTTGTTATGTTTATGTGTTGCGTGAATTGTGTTCGTTATGTTCATCGTCGAGTTATGATGCTTCATTGTTTCAATGACATTACCTTCCTTGTGATTCAAAAAAAAAATATTGTACATGTTATGCGTCGCTTTTTGTCATAACGACATGGTTTCTTACATATGGTATCAGAGTCGGTTCGACCCGCGACTTGGGATCACTACAACTTCCATTGATTAGATACTTGATTATAAAATGTCGCTAATTAAATTAATTTGTATTCATGTAGGTAATCATGGTTAAAGGACGTCACAGAGGCATACGATGGGGTGTTAGAAGAGGAGGTGCAACACCTCTAGTAGCATCCATGCCCGAGGGGTCTATCCCCAAGGGAGACTAACAGGTTGTTGGGTAGGAACAGATAGTTATGGGTGATGTGGTTAGGTTGATGAGGTCCTTTCATAGGATGTTTGAGGCATTGATCAACCGTTTGGATAGAGATGAGGCCAGGGAACCGACACCTCCTAAGGTTTCACCGCGCGCCCCGATCGGTACTGGTATCATTCACCGTGAACTCGAGAAGGTCAAGTTTCCTGAGTTCTTTGGTGCCCCAGATGGCACAGCCACCAAGGCATGGTTTGAGAATATGGTGATGTGATTTTCACTTCGCGACTATACCTCCAACATGAAGGTCTGCATGACAATCTTTCAACTGAAAGGGAGATCTCTTCTCTAGTGGAAGATGTTCCTATCGCAATTGAACATGGTCGTCGAAGACGTGTCATGGGAACTGTTCGAGGAATGGTTCTAGGAGAGGTATCTACCTGAGGAATTCATTGAGCATCAGCGCAATGAGTTCAACGCCTTGCGACAGGGTGGTCGTACGATGCCAGAGTACGAGGCCCATTTCATGGAGCTGCTTCGGTATGCTCCACACTTGAATACCGAGAAACTTAAGGTCAAAAAGTTCATGTTTGGCCTTAATGTCAGCATTCATGAAAAGGTGAGGATTATGATGCCTCAAACCTTGCATGATGTTGTCCAGAAGGCCCTCATAGCAGAGGAGGAGCTCATTAGCGAGAGTTAGAGAAGGACTCCAACAAGACCAGCAGGATAGGCATCATCTAGTGCGCAACAACATCAGACACCAGCTTGACATCCACCAGGATATCGTGGCACTCCGAGAGGATCCACCTTCACAACACCTCGGCGACCAACACCTCAGCAGCAGACTCCTTATAGAGAACCACAACACCAGCAGTAGCATCGACCACAACACCAACAGTTTAGGCCTATTCAGCAGAATAGACCAGGGTTCTAGACTGGTGGGTCGTTGACTTCTACTTCAGGTACCAGGAGTACGGGACCGAAGACAGGGTGGTGGACATGTGGAGAGCCACATTAGCAGCATTACTTCCCAGTTGAGAGGGATAGAGCAGCCAGATCGACCAAACCCACTATCGTGGGAGATTTGGGCAAGGCCCATCGGATTCTTGTAGCGGTGAATAACTGTCAGGAAGAGCACCAGTCCACTATGCTCGAGACATCAGGTACCATCATTGACCAGACTCTTAGTATTTCATAGATCGAGGTGCTACAAAGATTTTCATTTCTGACACAACGCTAAAAAGAATTAAGGTAAAGGTAGACAAATAGGACGAGTTTGTCTTTGTAGAATGGCTTCGGGAGCCAAACAGAAGGTTGGAGGGAAGGTTATGGGTTGTATCCTTAACCTTGTAGATTTCGTCATAAGGGCCAACCTATACGTCATGATATTAGGGTCTTATGACGTCATGATCGGTATGGACTGGTTGGAATCACATGAGGCAATACTCAACTGTAAGACAAAACGATTGAGCTTGGTCGATGATGAGGCAAAGAGACGTGTGATTGTAGGTAGGAGCAAGGGAGTCTCCCTAAGGTTCATATCTTCCCTACAACTACAGAAGAGTATGCACAAGGAATGCAAGATATATGTGATTCTTGTGTTAAATGAAAAAGGAGTGGCAGAAGGATTGGAAAACCTTCTGGTAGTACGAGAGTTTGCAGATGTCTTCCCAGAGGAGTTGCCAGGATTTTCACCTGAGAGGGAATTGGAATTTACCATTGACCTAAAACCGGGAATGGAACTAATAACAAGAAATCCTTATCAGATGTTGACTCCAGAGTTACAGGAGCTTAAAATGAAACTGAAGGAGTTGTTGGATCTAGGACTTATACGTGAAAGTGTGTCACCGTGGGATGCACCAGTTATTTTCATACGAAAGAAGGATGGGTCGTGGAGACTCTGCATTGACTACCATCAATTGAACAAGAAAATGATCAAGAATCAATATCTGTTGTCAAGGATTGATTATCTGTTTTATCAAATGCAAGGCGCAATGGTGTTTTCAAAGATCAACTTGAGATCAGGGTATCGCCAGTTACAGATCAAGGAGGATGAAATCCCTAAGACCGCCTTTAAGATGAGGTTTGGACATTACGATTTCACCATTTTACCGTTTGGACTGACGAATGCCCCAGGGGTATTTATGACTTTGATGAATGAGGTGTTCCGTGAATACTTGGACAAGTTCGTCCAAGTATTCATTGACAATATATTGATATATTCTCAGACAATGGAGGAGCATGACGAACTCTTGCGCCTGGTACTATAGTGTCTACGAGAGAACAAGTTTTTTGGGAACCTGGCAAAATGATTGTTTTGTCAATTGAAGATTCATTACTTAGGGAATGTCATCTCCGATGAAGGTATCGTTGTGGATCCAACAAAGGTTGAGGAAATTATGGAATTTCTTGCGCCGACGAACGTCCCAGAAGTGTGTAGCTTCATGGGTTTAGCGGGATACTATCGAAGGTTCATCGTGGGTTTTTAAAAGATAGCAAATCCGATTACAGAATTGCAAAAGAAGAACAAGAAGTTTGTTTGGACCGAGAAATGTGCGGAAGCATTTCGGAGGCTCAAGGAGCTGTTAACAACAACCCTAATACTAAAGTTCCCTGAAATGGATGAGGACTTCTTGGTATGCACTGACACATCCAAGGAAGTCTTAGGCGGAGTCTTGATGCAAGACAATTGATGCAGGAGCATCACGACTACCAAAGCCAGCATGGAGCCAGTGCATGTGTTTTTGAACACGACATATATGCTTGATGACTTTTTGAAATTTCATTAAAGATGAAGCGCCTTATCCTTCAGGAAAACATTTATGAAGGAGCGCCTGTTGTATGTTGTATCAAACCTCGAGCCTTACGCTCTTGTCTGAATTAGATAGACGGCATTTAAAATAGTTAATGCTGGTAGGTAGATTTTAATTGTAGAATTGATAGCTTAGAGTCAAGAGGGAAAACGGATATAGACACCCTCCTTTGTACATTGTAACATAATTCAGAAATTCAGCAGCATTCAAGAGAGAAGAGAAAGCAGAGAAGCTCGTGAAGAACACCCATGTACAAATGTTTTTGAATTAATAGAATGAAGTTCTGATTCAAATTCATGGCTGGTGTTGGTTTCTCTGGGTTGATGTTGTTCTCATGAATGTTTGTTCTCTGGTTATGCATTTGTTTTGTTTATGATGTGCATGTGATTTGAAGTTTCAAATGAAGTTTGAGAGAAGAGAATAAGTTTCAATTGTTTCTCTATCTGAGCCAGGAGATTCCTGCATAGAGTGCAGTTGAATTCATCCACATAGAGTGCGTTGATGAAGGCTTAATAGTTAAACACTTATTCTCATTCAACCAGAGTTATAGGGTTGTCGTGGGAGCTGTGTGAAGAGAGCACAAGCGAAGTTAGGAGTCTCAGTAGTAAATCTGAGCAGAAGAAGGAAGAGACTGTTGTTGCCAGAAGTGCATAGAGTTTGAAAGACTTAACACTTTGGGAGTTGTTGAAGGTCGAGCACGAAGAGTGTGCACAAAGTCTCTGAAGGAATCAGAGTTGAAAATATCAGGAGGGATAGATCCTTCGTGATACCGTGGAGGAGAACTCAAGAGACAATTTGAAGAAAGTTCGAGCAGGAAGGAGATTTAGATCGGGAGGAGTCCTTGAAAGGGAGGAATCAACGGTCAGGATTTGCAGAGGAGCCTTGCAAAATCCAGCTAGCCGTTAGATCTTGAGGAGATGCACATGGGTTAAACTTAAGTGTACTGAGGAGGAGACCAAGAGCCATCGGGATTTGGTTCATCGGGGTTTGCGAAGGCAGAAGTTTTGTGCCTGCTGAAATCGCGATTAGCGAATTTTCGACGCGAGCAAAACCATTGATCCAAGACAAAGGAAGCCGTTGGATCTGCAAGTGACCTCGCGTATCGGGTAATCGTGAGTTGAAGACCCAATATGGCGTAGAAAATATCGCGATACCGTGAGAGGCGATATCCCGATAGGTTCAGACCCGTCGATCGTGTGGGACGCGTGTCAAGAGATCCCGAGGAATCGGGGATCGGAGAATCGGGATTTGCAAGAGCAGAGAAAACTCGCAACTTGAACTCGCGAAGCGCGATATCCCGACAGAGGGGTCGTGTGGGACCACAGGTGCTGGTGGAGTACAGGTGGCATCATATCGGAAATAGGGAAAAAGCAAGTGCCGAGTCCATCAACATCAGGACTCACGATCTCGCGAGTTCCAAATTTCCGATAGAAAGGAAGAAGGTGGAGAGGTCAAATCCACACGTGTGTCTGGAGATCGGCCCATCGGGTTTCGGAGTTCCGTAATTCAAATTGTTGACATCGCAAGTAGCGATTTCCCGATAGAGGAAGCCCCAACAGAAAGGGGGGGGGGGAGAAAGTCAGCGATCGACCCATATCGGGATTCGGGGAATTGTAAGGCATAAGGCATGTGACTGCAGAATTCGTGAAATCGCGAATTTCGATTTCCCGATTGGTAAGGGAGATCAATGGAGAGTTGTTGTGGGTAAAGAAATTCCGACAGGGAATTAGAGGAGCATTTACGCTCTTCGGGCCAAAGTCAGAGAAGGTCCTGGTGATCGCGGACGAGGCCGAGGTGGTGAGTTCGCACCAAGTGGTATCAGAGCGGGAGAAGAGTTCTCTTTGTTTTCGGTAGCAGAGAGAAGAAGAATTCACCATGCCGCCCAGAAGAGAAAGACAATCACCTGACCTAGAGGACAGGGAGGTGAGAAGAAGAGGTAGGCCGACAGGGAATCCAGAGATGGAAAGACAGATACGAGATCTCAGAGCGAGACTCGAGGAGATGGAAATAGATCAGAGATGCACAACTGGTGCAGGGGATCTTAGTGATTCCGACAATGAGGTTGAAGTTGAACCACAAGGAGAAGCTGCAGTCGAGGATGCAGCAAACGAGCGATTAATAAAAGCTATCGCCTGGATGAGTTCAAAGACGAAAATGGATATTCCAGTCTATGAAGGAAGTCTGGATGCAGAAGAGTTGTTGGACTGGGTCAGGGCTCTTGACATCTACTTCGATTATGAGGATATCGAAGAGGAAAAAAAGGTTAGGCATGCTGTCACGAAGTTGAAGGGACACGCAACATTGTGGTGGGACGAGCTACAGGAAGATAGACGTTCTAAAGGCAAACAGAAAATTAAAAGCTAGGATCGAATGATTGCTAAGATGAAAGCAAAGTTCATCCCAAGGGACTACCAAAATAATCTGTTCAGGAGGATGCAGAACCTAAGGCAGAAGTTGTTTATGGTGAAGGAATACACCGAAGAGTTTTACAAGCTCAATATCCAAGCAGGTCATCGGGAGAGCGATGATGAGAAGGTTGCCAGATACCTAAATGGTCTGAGATACGACATTCAAGACGAATTAAGCATGACGACCATCAGAACGGTTGAGGACGCTTACCAGATGGCTCTGAAAGACGAGGAGAAGTTGGGCTGTAAGTAAGGACAGCGAGGGCGAGGTAGAAGTCAGCCCAAAGGCAAGGCAGTTTCCCAAGAGAAATATTAGAAGCCCATGGAGGAATGGAAGAAACCTCAGGGTAAGGTTGAGAGAGGTGGAACCTCACAGCGAGGACCACATGATGAACAGAGGGCGCAGCATACCGAGCAGGGTGGCGGTTATGTTGATGAAAATACTTTTCCTCGTACCAGAGGTAGGGGAAGAGGCCGAGGTGGAATCATCACATGTTTCACATGTGGAAAGGATGGACATAAAGCAATTGACTGTCCAGACAGAAAAAAGGACAGAGGAGAAGCTCACATCGCCGAAGCGCAGAGGCGTGATGCTGAGTCAGAAGATGCAGACAATGGAAGATCGCTTGGGATGCATAAGTTCCTTTTGACACCTGAAAAGGAGGTGGAAAGCTCGGTGCAAAGGACCAGACTGTTCAGAACAACTTGCACAACCAAGGGCAGAAAATGCAAGGTCATTGTAGACAGCGGAAGCACAGATAACCTCATTTCTACTAAAATGGTGGAGAAGTTGGAGCTGGAAACAACAGATCACCCGAGTCCATATAAAGTCTCGTGGCTACATAAAGGACATCAGGTGAGTGTCACTAAACAGTGTTTAGTTGAATTCAAGATAGGGGGTTATAATGATAAAATTCTTTGTGATGTTATCCCCATGGATGTATGTCATTTGTTATTGGGTAGACCATGGCAATATGACTGAAATGTGGTTCATGATGGGAGAATGAACACATATACTTTAGAGAAGGATGGGAGAACACACAGACTGCTCCCGATAAAGGATAAGGAGGTGAAACCGGAAGTAAGCAACACCATACTACTCATGAGTGGGAAGGAGCTTCTCACAGAGATGGAGAAGAAGGAAGATCCACAATTCTTTGTGGTCAGGAAACCAAGAATTGTTTTGACTAGCACAAGAGTGGACGACTTACCAGATGAGATTCAGGAACTACTGGAGGAGTTCGCTGACATCATCGTGGATGAATTACCTCATTCGCTGCCACCGATGAGAAGTGTGAGTCATCACATTGATCTCATACCAGGAAGCAGTTTTCCAAACAAGGCTGCGTACCGATTGACGCCTCAGGAGAATGAGGAGGTTAAGAAGCAGGTTCAGGAGCTGCTGGATAAAGGATTGGTCAGAGAAAGTCTGAGTCTGTGCGTTGTTCCAACTGTGTTTAGTTCGAAGAAAGACGAAGGCTGGAGAATGTGCACCGACTCAAGAGCAATCAACAAAATTACCATCAGGTACAGATTTCCACTGCCGAGAATGGATGATCTGATGGATTGCCTGAGTGGGGCGAATTATTTTTCAAAAATTGATCTGAAAAGTGGATATCACCAGATTCGCATGAGGGAAGGTGATGAATGGAAGATAGCATTCAAAACAAACGAAGGTTTGTACGAATGGTTGGTCATGCCATTTGGCTTGACAAACGTGCCGAGCACATTCATGAGACTGATGAATGAGGTCCTGAGGAAATTCATCGGAAACTTTGTAGTCGTATATCTGGATGATATATTGATCTATAGTAAAACAAAGGCTGAACATTTGAAACATTTGGCCATTGTGATGAGAAAGCTACAGCAGGAGAAGTTGTTGATTAACATGAAGAAATCTTTGTTCATGAAGACAGAGCTCATTTACTTGGGGTTCGTCATTTCGGTGAATGAATTAAAGATGGATCCGAGTAAGGTGGAAGTGATCAAGAATTGGCCATCACCGAGAAATATTTTTGAGGTGAGGAGTTTCCATGGTTTGGCTAGTTTCTACCGAAAGTTCATTAGGAATTTCAGTGGAATTAGCGCCACAATGATGTATATGGTGAAGAAGCGGCATAAGTCTTTTCACTGGACAACAGAGGCTGAAAAGAGCTTCAATCTGTTGAAGCGGAAGATCACCGAGCAACCGGTGTTGGTGTTGCCATATTTCACGAAGACATTTCAGGTGAAATGTGATGCGAGTGGATATGCCATAGGAGCGGTCCTATGTCAAGAGGACAAACCAGTTTCCTATTTCAGTGAGAAGCTAGATGAAGCAAAGCTGAAAAACTCCACTTATGATAAGGAATTTTATGCTATCATACAGGCGTTGAAGAAGTGGAGACATTACTTGATCCCAAAGGAATTTGTATTGTACAGCGATAATCATGCATTGCAGTTTGTGAGTCAACAGGATAAGTTGAATCAGAAGCATGCAAAATGGGTAGAGTATATGCAGAATTTCACGTTTGTGATCAAACACATTTCAGGGACTGCTAACAAAGTAGCTGATGCTTTGAGCAGGAAATGTTTGTTGCCGCAAGAGTTTCGAGTCCAAACATTGGGTTTTGAGAATCTAAAGGACATGTATGCAGGAGATGCAGACTTCGGAGAAGCATATGAAGCGGCTGAGAATCTCGTTCTCAGGGATCGAAGCCCATGGATAAACTACATGATCCAGGAGGGATTGTTGTTCAGAGGAAATCAACTGTGTATTCCAAATTGCTCCATGAGGGAGAATTTGCTAAAGGAGAAACACAGGGGAGGCTTAGCAGGACATTTTGGCCACGATAAAAGATTCTCCAAGCTGAGTGAATCGTATTTTTGGCCAAGCATGCGAGCGAATGTCAAAAGGTTTGTTGACAGGTGTCGAATTTGTCAACATTCGAAGGGCCGGAAACAGAATGCAGGTATTTACCAGCCATTTCCCATACCAGAGAGGTCGTGGGAGGCGATCAACATGGATTTCGTACTAGGATTGTCGAGGACGCAAAGAGGTGTTGATTTTGTCTTTGTAGTTGTGGACAGGTTTTCGAAAATGACACATTTCATCCCATGCCAGAAGACCAGTGATGCGACCCACATCGTGAACTTGTTTTTCAAGGAGGTCATTAGACTCCATGGATTGCCGAAAAGTATTGTTTTGGACAGGGACACCAAATTCATTGGACATTTCTGGAGGACACTCTGGAAGAAGTTAGGAACTAATCTAGCGTTTATTTCTGCCTATCATCCACAGACGGATGGGCAAACAGAGGTTGTGAACAGGAGTCTGGGAGATTTGTTGAGAAGCCTGGTGACAGAACACCACAACAGCTGGGACAATGTGTTGCCACAGGCAGAATTCGCTTACAACGATTCAGTTAATCGAAGCACAGGAAAAAGTCCATTTGAAATTGTATATGGAAGACAGTTGAGAGGAGTATCTGAACTCAGGGAGTCAGAGTAGACTGTTGTGAGCAGTGCAAGCGCTGAAGAGTTCGCTGAGGCAATTAAGGAACTTCATAGTCAGGTGAAGCAGCGACTGATTGATTCAAATCAGGAATATAAGCGCAGAGCAAATCAGCATCGGAGACAGCTTCAATTCGAAGTTGGTGATCTGGTTCTGGCACACTTGAGAAAGGAAAGGTTCCCAAGGGGAACATATAACAAATTAAAGATGAAGAAAATTGGGCCATGCAGAGTGCTGAAGAAATTTGGAGAGAATGCTTATGAGATTGAGTTGTCGGATGGCATCGGGATATCTCCGATATTTAATGTTTCAGATTTATACCCATACAAAGCTGGAGAAGCAGAAACTGGAACTGAGAAACCAGTGGTTGAGTGGAAAAAGCAATTACCAGTTGCAGAGAAGCCGCAGATGGAGTGCATACTGGACAAGCGAGCGGGTAAGAAAACCAGACGAAAGAAGTACTTCGAATATCTGGTGAAGTGGAAGAATCATCCAGTGGAAGATGCCAGCTAGGAGACAGAACCAGTTATCCAAAAGCATGGACAGACTGTGCAGGAGCTCATGGACAGGAGCCCATGAAAATTTTCAAGCCGAGGAGTATGATGCAGGAGCATCGCGACTACCAAAGCCAGCGTGGAGCCAACGCATGTGTTTTTGAACACATGACATATATGCTTGATGACCTTTTGAAATTTCATTAAAGATGAAGTGCCTTATCCTTCAAGAAAACATTTATGAAGGAGCGCCTGTTGTATGTTGTATCAGACCTCGAGCCTTACGCTCTTGTCTGAATTAGATAGACGACATTTAAAATAGTTAATGCTGGTAGGTAGATTTTAATTGTAGAATTGATAGCTTAGAGTCAAGAGGGAAAACAGATATAGACACCCTCCTTTGTACATTGTAACATAATTCAGAAATTCAGCAGCATTCAAGAGAGAAGAGCAAGCAGAGAAGCTCGTGAAGAACACCCATGTACAGATGTTTTTGAATTAATAGAATGAAGTTCTGATTCAAATTCATGGCTGGTGTTGGTTTCTCTGGGTTGATGTTGTGTTCATGAATGTTTGTTCTATGGTTATGCATTTGTTTTGTTTATGTTGTGCATGTGATTTGAAGTTTCAAATGAAGTTTGAGAGAAGAGAATAAGTTTCAATTGTTTCTCTGTCTGAGCCAAGAGATTCCTGCATAGAGTGCAGTTGAATTCATCCGCATAGAGTGCATTGGCGAAGGCTCAATAGTTAAACACTTATTCTCATTCAACCAGAGTTATAGGGTTGTTGTGGGAGCTGTGTGAAGAGAGCACAGGCGAAGTTAGGAGTCTCAGTAGTAAATCTGAGCAGAAGAAGGCAGAGACTGTTGTTGCCAGAAGTGCACAGAGTCTGAAAGACTCAACACTTTGGGAGTTGTTGAAGGTCGAGCACGAAGAGTGTGCACAAAGTCTCTGAAGGAATCATAGTTGACAAGCTCAGGAGGGATAGATCCTTCGTGATACCGTGGAGGAGAACTCAGGAGACGATTTGAAGAAAGTTCGAGCAGGAAGGAGCTTTAGATCGAGAGGAGTCCTTGAAGGGGAGGAATCAAGGGTCAGGATTCGCAGAGGAGCCTTGCGAAATCCCGCTAGCCGTTAGATATTGAGGAGATGCACATGGGTTAAACTTAAGCATACTGAGGAGGAGCCCAAGAGCCATCGGGATTTGGTTCATCGGGGTTTGCGAAGGCAGGAGTTTTGTGCCTGCTGAAATCGCGATTAGCGAATTTCTGACGTGAGAAAAACCGTTGATCCAAGACAAAGGAAGCCGTTGGATCTGCACATGACCTCGCGTATCGGGTAATCGTGAGTTGAAGACCCAAGCTGGCGTAGCAAATATCGCAATACTGCGACAGGCGATATCCTGATAGATTCGGACCCGTCGATCGTGTGGGACGCGTGTTAAGAGATCCTGAGGAATCGGGGATCAAAGAATCGGGATTTGCAAGAGCAGAGAAAACTCACAACTTGAACTCGCGAAGCACGATATCCCGACAAAGGGGTCGTGTGGGACCACAGGTGCTGGTGGAGTACAGGTGGCATCATATCGAGAATCGGGAAAAAGCAAGTTCCGAGTCCATCGACATCAGGACTCGCGATCTCGTGAGTTCTGAATTTCCGATAGAAGGGCAGAAGGTGGAGAGGTCAAATCCACACGTGTGTCTGGAGATCGGCCCATTGGGTTTCGGAGTTCCGAAATTCGAATTGTTGACATCGCAAGTAGCGATTTCCCGATAGAGGAAGCCTCGACAGAAAAGGGGGGGAGAAAGTCAGCGATTGACCCATATCAGGATTCAGGGAATTGTAAGGCATAAGGCATGTGACTGCAGAATTCGCGAAATCGCGAATTCTGATTTCCCGATTGGTAAGGGAGATCAGTGGAGAGTTGTTGTGGGTAAATAAATTCTGACAGGGAATTAGAGGAGCATTTACACTCTTCGGGCCAAATTCAGAGAAGGTCCTGGTGATCGCGGACGAGGTCGAGGTGGTGAGTCTGCACCAACAATCGAGTGATCGCTTACATCTCAAGAAAGTTGAGAAGGCATGAGGAGAACTATGCGACGCACGATTTAGAGTTGTTAGCCATTGTATATTCCTTGAGAGTTTGGAGACAATACTTAATTGGATGGAAATTTGAATTAAAAACAGACCACTGTGGTCTACAACACATTTTTATGCAAAGGAACTTGAACGCACGACAAAGGCGTTGGTCGGAATTGCTTAGTGAGTACAATTTTGAGATTAACTACATAAAAGGAACAACGAAGAGAGTGGTTGATGTGTTCAATCAGAGAACACACATATTTTTGGTGATGCCTCTTCAGACGAATCTTCGTGAAAATTTTCTGACTTTACAGCACAACGATGGCTGGTATAAAGAGGTTAAGGAATTTATCGGACAAAACACCATGATGGTACCAAAATTTAAAGGATTTAATGAGGACTACAACGAATTATTGATATTTAAAAATCGAATTTATGTATCGCCCAACGACGAGATGAGGAGTTTGATCCTAAATGAGGCTCATCGAGCAGTGTACATGGCTCATCCTGGAGTCACGAAGATGAGGGCAGACCTTAAACCCTTATTCTTCTGGAAAGGAATGAAGGCAGACATAGTCAACTACATGGAAAGATGTCTAGAATGTTAGCAGGTGAAGGCTGAACATAGACATCTGGAAGGATTACTACAACCACATGCCATTCCGAAATCGAAATGGGAGGTCATTTCGATGGATTTCATTGTTGGATTACCACTGACGACAAGGAGACATGACTCGATTTTTGTGGTTGTCGACACTCTGACGAAGAGTGCTCATTTTATTCCTATGTGTACAACGTATCAGGCACCTGACATAGCAAGAGTTTTCATTAGCGATATAGTGAGATTGCATGCCGTGCCTAAGAGGATTATATCTGATTGAGGATCGATGTTTACAAGACGATTTTGGACTAGTGTCCAAGAGGCCTTGGGAACCCAACTTAACTTCAATACTGTGTACCACCCAGAGACAGACGGGAAGACCGAACGAACCAACCAAATATTGGAGGATATGTTGCGTATGTACGTAATGGACCAACAAAAACATTAAGAAGAATTATTTCCACTAGTAGAATTTTCATATAACAACAGTTATCAAAGCACCATTAAGGTGGCGCCATTCGAGTTTCTTTATGGGAGACCATGTCAGATGCCTTTGAGTTGGGATTGGCTTAAGGATAGGGCCCTGGTGGGACCAAAAGCGATCCAAGAAATGAAAGATCAAATGAAAACCATAAGGCAAAGGGTCAAGGAAGCGTAGGATCGACAGAAGATTTACGTCAATGCACATAGTGTCGATCGTAGTTATGAAGTTGGCGATCGCATTTTCTTGTGGGTGAAACCACATAAGAGTTTGATCAAGTTTGGAAAGGGTGCTAAAATCTCTCCTAGTTTCGTGGGACCTTTCGAGGTTGTGGAAATGAAGGGTCCCATGGCCTATCGACTAGCCTTTCGTGATTCTTTGAGGCGTATGCATGATGTTTTTCACGTATCTGTTTTGAGACATTATGTTAGTGATCCTACACATGTGATTGACATAAGTTCCTTGCAGGTATCGGATGAGGGTGCGCTCATGGCAGAGCCAATCCGCATCCTGGACCATCGCATTCGACAACTATGGCGTCGAACAGTATATCAGGTCAAGGTCCAGTGGGACAACTATAGTCCACACTCGACGACCTGGGAGGACGCATATGATATGCGTCAACAGTTTCCATTTTTGTTTGATAGCTAGACATGATATTGTGATATATTTTATTTCAGAACACATATACTGTGAAACTTGAGGATCAAGTTTAAAATAAGAGGTGGTGTATGTAATATCCCACTCTTGTGCACATTGTTCGGACTTATTCTTTGAGAAAACTTGCATGCAAGTGATCCGGTTCATTATACGATTGGTTGTTTTGATTATGCTTATGAGATATTGTGGATTTGATGATATGTTATTTTGCTATATTTATATCAACAGGTGTTATTGATTGGATTCTCCTGAGAGTGCAGGACTATGGACGTTAGAGGATGTTGACGACATTGACGGATCTCTTTGGACTCCAAATCGATTCAAGGAGTGGATTGTTATGGTTTGAATGTTTTTGATATTATAGATGTGACATATGACTAGATATTATGATGTTTATTGTTATAGCTAACATGTTTCGTTGATGGATGCAGGCCGACGATAGCTTGTCGACCATACTCACATTTGGAGTAAATGGGTCACGCATGAAAACCAGAGACATTGAGGGAGAGATGTTGCAGCAGCCCTGCCACAACCTACTAGCGCTCCCACCATGGCTCGATCTGTAGGTTAACAATTACCTGGTTCGAGAAGACCCACGATGTCGTGAGGGAAAAATGTTACAGTCGCTCAGGAGGATTCTAAGGGGTGCACAATAGTGCATCTTGAAGGGCGCATCGCGAAAATAAAACAGGAATGAAAGCGAGTGGCACCCTTGAAGCACATAGTGCGTCTTGAAGGGCGCATCGCGATTTTAACTCTAGTAAGTTAATAAACCTAGTACCTAGAAAACTATGCCTTCTTAGGACCTGGTCGGCCTTAAAATGAATGACGGTATGAGTAAAGTTTAATAACTGATTTTTCCCCTTAAAAACTGTCGCCAAGCCTAGTGAATTTAAAACCTAGGTCTAAGTAGAACATATGAACAAAAAAAAAACTAATTGGACCTTTGACAAGGAGGAGGTAAAGAAAATTCAAACATTAATTATTAAAGTAAACATTTTAATGGAGGATTAAATTATTAAAAGGATAATTTGTTGTTTATATTTAAACTTGCTAAATCTGAACTAAGCAGAAAAGGGGAAACTTAAGAAAAAGGGGAATTTCTAACATAGTAGGGAATCTAGTCTTTGGAACCTTCTAATTATAAACTCAACTAGGTTTTAAGAAAGGTGTCAGTCATTTAAAAAATGTAAGGGAGTAAAGGGACATAGAGGAGCATTTTTAGGAACGTTTTTAGGTGGGTGAGGGAAATAAGAAAATTTAATTAATTAATATATTGGTTTTCTGGTGCAACTAAGTGATCGGGTGACATCATGTGTACGGGGGAGGTTTATCCTAATTTAAATTTAATAAAAGGAATCTAAATAGGGTTTGGTAAACTAATCACTAAGAAAACTCTATAAAAGGATGGCAGAGGTGGAGTATGATCACGTCTGGTTTGCATAAGGTTAAGTTGCCGGAATTTATCTTGATTGAATTTATCTTGTGGGAGTTGGGATACCCAGCTCGGATAATGAGTGGTAGCTTGACGTTGCGAGGGGAGTTGGGAGCTAGCGTTCTCTAGTATTGTGTGTGCGGCCCCTTTGCGGCTCAAGGCTCAGGGGGAAGAAGAGTACCCCTAACATTGGTTGGGATGTACTGGTGAGGTCTCAGCGGTTGTCAAGTGGGAGCAAGGCAGAGCACGAGTGTAGGAAAACAAGATCAAAACTTTCTCCTTCGCTTAAGGTACACATGTGTGAATTTCACAATGGTAAATAGTTTAAACTTTGTTTGTGAATTTACAGTTAGTTGGAAAGTTGTATTGGTTTTCTGGATATGTGGATGAAATTTTAGGAGTTCATCGCTCCCTTATTTGTTGCCTACCCTTTCCCAGTTAGGATGCATCCACCCTTCAAAATCTCCTAAAAACCCCTTTGATTTTTCTTCGCACCTTGGTTTTACTCTGTGCTTTTCTCTCTAATTAATGGTTTTTGTTCTCTGCGTTGGGTGGGCAATTTCGTCCTTATTCAGTTGTTATTTCCCTTGCACCTCTGAAGGGTTCCTCGTGTTTGATTCGAGCCGTACTTCTTTTCCAGCCAGGCGATCTTCTAAGTATCACCGATGGTGAAGCCCTACGCCCCTTTTTCCCTTGTTCCTATAGTTTCCTTCTATTGAAGCCTGGGTTCCTTCCAGGAAGCCAGCATAATGGCCTGTTGTTTTTATTTATTTTTTTACTATTACCACTGTTGATATCTGTTTGTTGGCTCGGATTTGACCTTGCGAATTTACCCCTCGTGCATTGAGAAGGTGCAATCCCTTCATGGATTCCTCTCTTGTGACTGGGATCTTTGCATTTAATTGTTAGAGGCCTGTGTTGTGTTTATTTTATGTTACCCGTCGCCTTGGGTTCAACCCGCGCAAGCCTACAAGGCCTCCCCAGAGAGTCTTATTCAAACCCGTCTCTGAGCGTTATCAGTTTCCTTGGGATTCTTTTGAGGTACCCTTCCACCACTGTCGATGGGAATATTTAATCGGGAGGAGGTGCTCCTTGCCTTTGTTTTTAACTGTGTCCCTTCCTCCTCAGAGAAAGATGGTCGAATGTCTCTATTGACTGACTTCATCCTGCGTGACCACTGCACACTCAACAGGTCCACCTCTTTTATCAGCCAATTCATAGCCTTACTATTGCTGGGTATCGGCGTGTGCCTCTGCACAACGCATTGGGGTGTTGTCTCAGCCTTCTCCGCGAACACGTCAGTAATTTCTAAAACGGTTTCGGATAATATTACCCATATGTCAATACATTCAAGAGCATTAATGTTTTTTTTGAAAACCCCCGGGAATCGCGCTTCCTCGATATTCCTTGCAATCCCCTACCAGAGCACGATGTCAGCTTCTTTTCTCCTCGGTCGAGTGAAAGGATGTTGAGCGAACGGATGACTAATGGAGTTCCAACCCCTCGTCTCTTACAAATCGACGTCGGCGCTTATGAGATTATGTAGTTTGGCAGGGAGATTTATTTGCTTTATAATTGTTGTTAATTGTTTTAGTTAGCGCACTAAATTATAAGATAGGAGGAATGGAAACAACATTGGAAACTGTGTTAATTTCCTTTTTATAGTTGATTGTTTAGAACAACGCAATATCGCGGGAACAGGTGAATGGCAGTGTAATTTATAATTGTTTTTTGTTTTTGTTTGATTGTTTTAGAATAGCACAATATTGTAGGAATGGGTGAATTGCAGTATAATTTACAATTGGCTTTTGATAATTGATTGTTTTAGAACAACGCTTCATTTTAAGAGCACGTAGAAGGCAATATTTTATAAGTGATTATAATAGTTTTATAATGGTTTATAAAATGCACTAAGTTGAAGAGCATGGGAATGGCAATGGAGATTATAGTTTATTTTAATGGATTAGCTATTTGTTTTTATAAGTGGCACTAAGTTAAGCATTGTTATATTTTAAGAAAAACATTGTTATATTTTATATTTTAAGAAAAACATTGTTATATTTTAAATTAAGCATTGTTGTATTTAAGAAAAGCATTGTGATATTTTATATTTTAAGAAAAGCATTGTTATATTTTAAGTTAAGCATTGTTATACTTTAAGAAAAACATTGCTATATTTTAAAAAAGGGAAGGTAGGTAAGCGTTGTTATATGCTTTTAACATTAGATTGAGGTTGGATACAATGTGCTTGAAATAGTCCTATGATGGTAAAATGTTAATGAGATACATATAGATTGTTGTGCAAATCTAAACCTATATTGAATGTAGTTACTTTGCACCTCATTTAGCTTGATTGATTGGAGTGCTCTTGTTTATAGTTTCATATAAGGTATCACAATTAAGTTTTGGACTTATGGCGTTTGGTTTTTGTGTCATGATTTAAAGGTTTAGGACTGTTTAAGTTTGTGCCTTAGTTACTGTTGCTCTTTTCACAACGTGGTGGCATGATTCCTTATGATGGGATCAATGAGCGCATTGATCGATGAGTGCGTATGATAACCTGGATTTGGTTCATGCGCTTCCCGATGATGATGATGTTGATTATTGAAATTGATGTTTTGTAAATTGTACTGTAACGATTGAATGTGATTTTGTTTCTCGCTCGCCGTGAAGGTTCTCGTTACTTGTGTCTCTTTTGATGTTGGTTGCGTCTGGATGATCTTGATGTTGTCATTTAGCTTAGTCAGTTTTATTCTTTTCCTAATTGAATGTTTGTTTGTTGCTTCAAGCTGCTTGATGTGCTAGTATGGTAGGTCGTTATGTTTATGTGTTGTGTGAATTGCGTTCGTTATGTTCGTCGTCGAGTTGTGATGCTTGATTGTATTAATGACATTAATTTCCTTGCACTTCAAAAAAATAATATTGTACATGTTATGTATCGCTTGTTGTCATAACGACGAGGTTCCTTACATATTAAGGTAATAATTTTGGTATACATATTTATATATTGGACTTATACATCTTTTAAGTTTTTTTTTTTTTTCCTACTTTGGTCAAAACAAATAACGATTCATTTTTTTGTTACGGTATATTCTACCGCTATCTCTCCCAAATGACTTTGAAAAATGTCAAACACATTATATATGATCTTGGCAAATACATGAGGTAAGTAGTTGCGATTTATATGCAAAATGTTCTTTTACTTTGTTGTTGTACTTAATGACATGTGTTTTACTTGTAATGTAATATATATTATGTTATGTTCAAACATGTTATTTTCTTGTGTCATGATCTCATGTAGATGGTTGTGATTGAAAGAAATCCATGAAGATGATATAAAGTATTGGAAGAGAGAAATTACTTGGCTAATGTGTGAAATGCAAAAGTATATACCTCCAATATTTTTCAATGCACAAGAAAACTACCTCATACACCAAGTTGAGGAGATTGAAATGTGTGGACCTATACACACAAGGTCAATGTGGATGGTGGAGAGGAACTTTAAATCATTGAAGGCTTTGGTTAGACAAAGAGCACATCCTGAGGGTTCTATGGTGGAGGGATATATGGTATATCAATCCATGGTGTATATTAGTCAGTAGCTTCCTAAATTAGTAGCACCAACTATGCAGGCAGTGGATCACATATGGGATGTGAACTCCATCAAAAGATTTGAAGATCAGAGCACCTCTTGGGGAAAGGTAGAATGAAAAAAATGAGAGGTAATATATTAATAATTGTGGAGATTTATATTAATACATATAAATTTTCGTTTTTTGTGTATATGATCATACTAATTAATATATTAATATCTATTATTTCATAAATTATTAATATTTACCATGGACGCTATAACTAATATTTAATATTGGTGAATTATGATTTTTTTATTCAATTCCTCAAGATTGGGATGTACTGCATTTATACATTGCAAACAATATTGATTGGATGAATGTATGGATTGAAATATGTAAACAACATCATGGAGGTAGGTTATCATGGCAACGACTATCTGAATTGGTTAGAGAAGCTCGTCGTAATGGAGATGCCAATGTTATGCAAAGGGAAATTGATTTAGCTTAAGGTTTGAAACATGGACATGCAAGAAAATTCACCAATTTTATTCAGTTATTTTATATTATATTAATGTGACTACATGTGTACTGTCTTTTTCAGATACTTTCCAAGTTATGTAAATATGTTAATTTATTAATTGACAATGCATCTTTTACATATCTGGCATATTGCAGTTGAAACACCACAAGGCTATCTGGTGTAATGGTCATAAATTTCGCATCAAACAATTGGATGAAACTAGGAAAACTTCTGATAGTGGGATAACTACAGTATTACAGGTCACTAATGTTTCCTCTAGGAGTGACATACATCCCCGAGAATCTGAAAATAGATACTATGGGTATTTGAATGATATATTTGAGTGTGACTTTAATTCCTTCAAATTCATTATGTTCGACGTCAAATGGTGTAGGTTACAAATGCATGAACACGATGAGGAAATAACTATTATTCAACATGCCAACAGATTTCAAATGATTAAAACAATAGTGTTTGAAAGAGGACATGATCACTGTGTTTTTCCAAGCCAATGTGAACATGTCTTTTACTCAAATGTTCCAGGTGAGAGGGATTGGTCATTTGTTGTTAGATATGATCCAAGAGGAAGATCAGTTAAGTATACTCATGTACATGAAGAAGATGATATTGAAGAAGACAATGTTTCTCCATATCAGATAGAGCCGAAAAATCATGTAGGGTCAACAGATGAAGAAGATCATGATCCAAGCATAGGAGACAATACAATTCTTGATGATGATGTCGATGAAAATATGCTAAAAAATGGCATTGATGACGATGATGGTATCATCAATCCTTTCAACATCGTTTATGAACCAGATGATGATACAGATGTCAAGTTCGATGAAGAAGAAGATACAAAATAAGGATCATACAGATGTTGAGATGGATCAGGTATGTGACTATATATTTTAATTTGTATGAATTATTCTCTCAAAATAATTTACTTATGTCATGACACTAGTGCATTTGGCTCAAATTCTGATGGCGTGTTCGATGCAATTGTCACTTTATATTGTTGGGAGAACGACAAACTTTGGACCCCCTCAAACATCGTTTCACAGGACATCACTTTTTCGACGACATAGTTTTCGTCTGGATTGCGACATTTATGTGGACACGTGTCATCATGAATTCGATTGTTCAACCTCCATATAGACGTCGTAAGACCGACGTCTAGGGCATCGCAAGAACGACATCTAGGGCATGGCAAGACCGACGTCTTGGACGTGGCAAGAGAGACGTCTTGAAGGTCGCAAGAGCGAATTTTTAAAGGTGGCAAGAGAGACGTTTCAAAGGTGGCAAGAGAGACGTTTCAAAGGTGGCAAGAGAAACGTCCTGAAGGTGGCAAGAGAGACGTCCTGGAGGTGGCAAGAGAGATGGTTTGGAGGTGGCAAGAGTGATGTCTTGAAGGTGGCAAGACCGATGGGAAGAGGTATTAGCTCCGATGTGGTTGTTATGGGAGCGACACTCTTGGATGTGGCAAGAGCGATGTCGTGAAGGTGGTAAGAGTGATGTCTTGGAGGTGGTAAGAGCGACGGTAAGAGGTACCAGCTCCGACGTGGTTGCTATGGGAGCGATAGTATTGGAGGTGGAAAAAGAGACATCCGGGACATGGCAAGAGAGATGTGAAGAGATTCCAAGACGTCGCAATAACGACTGTGTTGTAGGTATTTAAAAAAAAAATACAATATCAATATCAAGACCTATGAAGAAAACAAACAACTTCAGGAAAGGAACTAGTGACAGACTAGAGGGTCTGAAGATGTTTAATTGTTGATTTCTGCCTGGAGTAATTCTTCCTATAATTCTGAGTTCCTTCTAAGACAAACTATCGTTGATGAGAATGATTTTTTTTTTCCAAGGAAAAAAGTCAGAATTTTATTAAAAAAGATATAAATTTACATCTGTAGATATATACTTGTTATAAGGATAGCCAAGATATATATTGTCTGTATATTGTCTCTTACATTTCTGTGTTTCTTTATTACAAATAAAATCGAACTGTGAGTGGGCAGTCAACCTTAATCTGTCGAGATATACAAAAATAGTGAGTTTCAAAAAATAATATTTTCAGTTATACACATTGTGTTCCTGGTTAAAGTGTCCAAAAGTATCTATCAGTTGTGAATATTCATGGTTGTTCTTCCTGGAAAGGCCTGTGATATCAAAACTGCCATCCTCCGTGTGTTCTTTGATATGCCATCTCCCAAAATCTAGCTGTGATGCTTCTTTGGATAGTCGATCATCCATGGAGTTCCTTTCCCTGTAAATGTGAGAGAGAGAGAAAGCGTCAAAAGTAGCAATGGTCCTCAGTGCTTCTATCAAGTAAGGTCTAAGTCTAGTTATGTGACAAATGTGTGCTTGAGTTTCCCACTTGATGATGATCAAAGAGTCCCTGAAGACTTGAAGCGTGGATACACCCTTCTCTGCTGCAAAAAGGAGTAGTAGTTTTAAGGCTTGTATCTTAGCATAGTTATTTGTACCGGGCCTAGCCCGACTCCGAGGTAGAAAAAATGTCATTCTGTTAGATATAGGCAACCTCCCCCCCCCCAGTGAAGTTGGTCACCCGAGGTCGCGCCATCAGAAAAAGCCCAAGGTCTCTCTTTATCGATATGTTCCTCTTGGGGAGCTCGACTCGTGCCATGTCCCATGGATTGTCCTAAATTTAGATGATCTAAAATGCTTAAGGAAATTGTGGCCACCCTTAGTGAAGACTGTGGGACGTCTCGGAAAATTGTGTTATTTCGAGCGATCCAGATTCCCCACGCTGCTAGTATTGGTAGAGATTTTAAGTGTTTTGGGGTTGTCTTTTTTATCCAATCCTTTAAAGCTTCTTCGAAGGTGGCTCCTTTCCAATTGCCAACATCAGGATTTAAGTTGGAGGCTTCCATCCAGATTGATATGGATAAGGGGCAGCACATAAATAAATGGTCTACCATTTCTTCCTGCAATCAACAGAGAGAGCATCGGGTGGGAACTTTGTTTTCTAGAATGGACCATACCAAGAGTTTACCTTTGGCTGGACTTTTTAGCTTCCACCGTATCTTCCACCACCATTTCTCTTCTTGTTGTGCCGGTGCTATGCTGAGTTGAACATAACCTGCTTTGGGAGTATATGTGCCTCCCAAGTCCCCATCCCAAATGAGTTCATCCTATCCTTCCGATAAGAATATGTTTTCCTTCCTTAGGGCAAGGATATATCGGTTCCAAATTATAGTTTGAGGTTCATTGAGTTCCAAAATTCTCCTAGATTTCCAACCTTGTTGCCACAAAGTTGTATGGAGGGGGTCAGCTATTTGTGCCAGGTGGAAATAGCCCCCCCTTTCAAATGTTTTGTAGAGTTCGTCTGGGAGAAGGTGTTCCCTCAAACAACCTTCCCAACAGTCTCGTCTAATTCTTAGTGAGTTTCCAGAGCCTACTTGCCAGGCGAGTGAGTTCCCAACTACATCAAAGGCCTATTGAACCGCCTTCCACATTACTGAGATCCCTGTTGTTCTAGATCCAAGGCTCCTGATCCATTCTAGAATAGAGAGTGGTGCCACATACTTTTTTTGAGTCACTTTGGTCCACAGACTTGTTGTCGATATTAGTCACCAAACTGATTTGGCCACCAGGGATTTTGAGAAGAGAAAAATGTTTTTTAATTCCCAACCACCCAAGGCCTTGGATTTCACAATTCTCTCCCAGTGTACCTAGGGAAACACTATGTTTTCGGATTTCCCCCTCAATAGATATGAGGACATTCTTCTTGCTTTTTCTAGTATTCCTTTTGGGATCCATAAGAGGGACATCCAATATACTGGGAGTTCTTCCAAAACCGTCTTTATTAATACCGGTCTTCCTGCCCTTGATAACCATTTATTGCTCCAAACTTTTAGTCGTGTTTCCAACTTTGCCAGAAGCCATGTCCAATCATTCTTCCTATAATCGTTTGGCTTTAAGTGGAAACCAAGGTATTTGAGGCCTTCTTCCAGAGTCTGTGTTTGGAAGGGGAGAAGATCTAAATAATGTCGTATGTCCTCATCCTCAATCTGAGAGAAGAGTATAATTGACTTCTGAGCATTAATGATCATACTCGTTGCTAATTTGAAGAGTGTGAGCCCCTCTGTTAATATGCCGGCATCCCTCTTCGAGCCATCACAAAAAATTAGTATGTCATCCACAAAGAGTAGATGGGTAATGGCCAACCCATTTGAGATTTTGATACCAGAAAAACATCCTCCCACCTTTGCCTCAATAAAAAAATGGCTTATGCTTTCTGCTACAAGTACAAAGAGTAGGGGAGATAGTGGGAAGCCTTGTCGAATTCCCCTCTCTGCTTGAAAAAAGTTTGTGGTTGAACCATTGAGTAAAATGGAAAAGGAGACTGAGTTTAAGCATGCCATTATCCAGTTGAAAAAATACAATCCAAAGCATGGATGTATCAGAAGCATTCTGATGTATAACCAGTTCACCCTATCGAAGGCTTTGGATAGATCTAGTTTTATCATTGCTTCTCTCATCTTCTTTAGTTTGATGTTGTGTAGACCTTCTTGTGCTACTCCGATCGCCTCATGAATTTGTTTGCCTTCAAGGAAGCCAAACTATTCCCTCGAGATGTGTTTTGAGAGGATTACTTTCAGTCTTCTACTGATAACCTTGGAGATAATCTTGTACAAACAATTGCAAAGGGAGATAGGCCAAAAATCTTCGAAGGAGTTCGGGTTGTCTGTCTAGTGCTATGAAAGTAGCGAAAGTAGCGTTGATATGATTGTGTATATAGAAAGTATTGATACTATGTATAGATACTTTGAAATCAGTCCATTGAGATCAGTCCACCATTTATCGATGTTCCATGCTCTGTAATTATTTATTTGTTTTTGAATTATGCATTTTTATCTTATTTTTCTCGATTTCCTCTTTTCTTATTGCAATTTCCCAATTTCCCTTTGTTTTGCTCATGGTCCTTAATTATTCATTTGTTTCTGCATTTCATTTGATTATATTTCTTTTTGGGTCTATTTTTCTTTGTATTGATAAGTCATTTCTGCTTATTTTTCTGCAGCGCATTCTGATATGAATGTGGTTACAGTAATAGTTGGCAACAAAACCGACCTTTTGGATGCCAGAGAGGTTTCTACAGAAGAAGGATCAGCATTGTCAGAGGCTCAGAACATATATTTTGTCGAGACCTCATCACTGGATTCTACAAATGTCCAACTAGCTTTTCAAACAGTTGTCAAAGAAATTTACAACATTCTGAGTAGGAAAGTATTGTCATGCCAGGAATAGAAACTTGAATCAAAGTTAAGTAATGGAAAAACAGTCATTTTGCAGGAAGCAGAGAGTGAATCTACCGCAAAACAAACTGGAAAGTTTTGGTGTTGTTCTGGTTAGGTTTGTTTATTTTAATAATTTTCAAGTGGTTTGCAAGGTCTTTTGCAATGTCTAACCAGATTATTCCATGTGGAAGGATTCTAAAACAGTGTGTTGCAGTATGAATTTTTGCTCTGCTACTGGTTATACGGCAGCTTGAAACAAGACTTGGGAATTCTCATTTTTGGCTGGTTTTGAAGCAATTTCAAATTGAAGGGAAATGCTGATTCATAGCAGTGATATGTGAGCAAGTCATATTTTCTCCTCCCTTGATCTATCTTAATTTATGTTCCGCTTCTGTTATCAATTTTTAGCAGAGTTCAAATCCAAGATTAAGAATGCCATTTGATTCAGTTAAAGATCTGGAGACACCTTTTACTATCCAGCTTTGGCATGCAATATCTGTTCTGGGGCAGTTCATTGTACTTTTGTTCTTTTATAATACATTAGACTTGCCATTTGTGTCGGATCCGTCAACTTTCAGGCAGCAGCAGCACCAGGCAAAACATTTTTTGCATTATTTAAGTTGACGAGAAATAAACATTAAGCATTGTATTGATCATTCTCATTTGGGTTTGGAATCAGGACATTGGCAAAGCAGTTATATGTAAATTCTTTGTATCAAAAGATTAGAAACGTTAAATCATAACAGGGCAATGCTAAACATGGTAATAGTCTTTTATTTTGATAGTTCTATTGATGCATTTGAAGTCCGTCGTGATAATTTTAATGTCTCAAAGACTCAACAAAGATGATGGAGATGTTTACATGTTATCAACTTCCATTGTGTTAGCTAAGTGTAGCCCATAGTTGGTAGATTGGTTATATAGAAGACAGAATATGCCATGCCTAAGCTTTATATGTATAATAGAAAACATTTCTGGAGAGTATCATACATGGCCACTGGCTCTTCCTGCCTAAATGGTCGACAAGTTTCACCAAGCTAATTATTTCTTTCCCTTGAACATCTTGTAACTCCAAGATGCACAATTCTTTGGATCACAACGCACCTCTTAAGTAATATCCCATGCTTGTTGACTGTAATTGTTCTTTGCAACATTAGCTGATCTTTTTCATAGCATCAGTTGAGGTGCTGGAAATTTGGTTGACCTTTTGTAGCCTTTGGTTGATCTCTTGATCTGGCTAGTCCACCTCTTGTCATGAATGCATTGTCTATTTTCAGCCCAGTAATTACGATATGCTTGGTTGGTGTTATGATCTTACAAGTTTGTTGTATATTTTGCCTTTTCTCACACTGCTTTCTTATTCTAAATGACGTTGGATGACATTGGATATTAGCTGGCTATATTTGTTTTCCTGCAAAAGACCGTGGTTTAGAAATCTAGCTAAAAGACTTTGTAGTTTCTTTGTGAATCCAATTTCATGTCTAGTGGTTGAAAAACAGTAAACTTTGTGAACAATAAAAGCAGTAAACTTTGTGAACAATAATGTTTGTCGAGTGGTTGAAAAGCACTAAGCTTTATGAACAATAGTGTTTCTCAGTTACACTCTTAAGTCACATAACACTCTCCTCTTTGGCCACATGTCTCCTATCCCTATTTCAGACACCTAGACACTTGTGCCCCGAGTGTTGGACAATCACGGGACATGTGTCCTGATTAGGGTACGTGCTTGTGCATGTTTGACACTCAAGGCATGCATGTTCTCACGTTGGCCACTTGCTAATGCTAATGTCCCATGTGTTGGCATTGGTCAATTATTTTCAAAGTATCAATAGATAGTATAGGTTGCCCCAGAACATATCTGGGGTCTTATCCACCAAGGTACAAAACCAAGGATCAACCCATGCCTTAGACATGGGTACCCTGGAACACATCTAGGGGCCATAGACATATCTAGGGACTTAACTGCTTGGTCCCTGACCAAGAACCCCAGTCATATATTGGGGGCCCTCTCAAGGGTCTTTATTGCTTGGTCCTAGACCAAGAACCCCAGTTATCTACTGGGGTCCCTTTCAAGGGTCTTTGTCCATGGCTCTCACTATTTGGTCCCAGACCAAAAACCCCAGGAGTGCACTTAGGGCCCTAGATCTCAGCTAGAGTCTTTGCCATCCTCTCGGAGAATGGCTCTTGCAACTGCTTTAAATTCAACAATTGTCTCCTTTGATTCAGCTGGATTTTGGGTAGGCCTTTTCAACAGAGCTCTGTTGGTGTATTCAATTGTTGGTCAAGTTATTTTGGGGCAGAACCTTGTGGTTCCAAACTCGGTTTGGTACACTGTGTTGGCTCTAGTCTGGAGCTTTGTGTCTTCTTGCTTTGGGTTTTTTTTCTCATTTTCAGAACTAGTAGAAAGGGATTTGGGTATCTCAAACTTTTGATTTTGGATGGTCTTCTTCTGTGGGTAGTTTTGAATTCTTAATTCTAGGTTTTGAATGAATATGTTGGGAAATACTGGCTATCTTTAGAGTGGACCTCGAATTGATAATTAGAGAATACTCTAGGCTTGTCTCTTCCTCGAGCCTAGAAAGGATTAGTTCACCTCTATATGTTTGATAGCTCTAGAGTTTCCTCTTGTGTGTTTGTTGTGTATATTCTGGGCATTTGAGGGAGCTTTGGGTTATGGATTACATCGGGAGCCATGGAAACCGTCACAGGGAAATTCAAGAAGTGCACAAAGTTTTGCATAGGCATGAGGACATCATTAATAGCAACATGACCTCCATATTCTCTGTAACAACCAAGGTCCATGAAAATGAGCACCAATGCATTTATCAAAATGCAGTGATCATAGACACCCTCCTACAACAAAAAAGGAAAATTCAAGTCTTTTGAAGCATAATGTTCAATGCTGAGGAATATGGTCTATAATCTAAATGAGGGCTCTCAATCCACTACTTCTTATTTTAGAATGTCTAAATTTTGTCCTTGACAAACCCAAGGAAGAGGAAACAGTTCATAAAATGTTTGAAGACATGGAATTGGGCAATCAAGGATCACAAACTACTAATATTGGTCAAGATGGGGTGCACAACAAGCATGTGTTTCATTAATATCAAGTTTTCTTATGTTATGTAGAACAGTTCTGATTTTAGAGTTTATAGTATATACTAGTAGAAAAATTTTGAAATCCTTTGCGAGGGATGATATAGACATCTTTGTACCTGAGACATACTTCTTGATGGTTATGCTAGTTTTTTTTTCAAGAGACAACATCTTTTTTTGTATTACTATGCTAACCAGCTAGGTTGCAGCCTATTTTTAATACAAAATACTATCATTTTCTGTTTAAAAGAAAAAAAATGGTAAACCTACCCTCTTGCTCTCATCCATATCTGCTTTGTTGCCAACCAATATTTTATTTACATTGTTAGAAGCATGTTGCTCAATATTCTTGATCCAATTGCGAATGTCTTGAGGCCACAAGAATTAAAGAACACAACCTAGAAAATAATGAATCCTTTTTACTTTGATAAGTCCCTTTCATATCATTCACCACGATGAAGAAACACAAGACAGAAAAAAGAACCCTACATCTGCCAAAAAGTAGTCATAGAAATGAATTATTGTTCTATTTAGGGCTGCCAATAAACCAAAAATGAAAGTAATTAATCTATTGGTGTCATAAGTCAGATATGGGTGTTGTGAAACAACACTACAAAAATAATGTAGTATAATATTACAATAGTTCACACTAATTTAAGACCATTATACAATTTGCAAGACTTTCTCAAGAGTCTAAACTATTTGAAGTGTATTACTAACAGGTTACCTTCAAATTATTTCAGCTAAATAGCCTAATTAATCAAAGTCATTTGGCTTGAAACTATCCAAAAAATTTGCATGGGTTCATGAACTATGGAGAACCCAAGGAACCCAGTTTCATCTAGGTTCTTCCCACTCATAAAACTGGTGAGTTCCCCCAAAACGGGTATCCAAAGCCCCAAAGGATTTTTCCAAGAGTTCTTCAGGGCACGATTTTCACATGAAAAAAAAATAAAGAAAAAGAAAAGCTTAAAACTCAAAAAAATGGTGGGCCCCTCCTCCAAAACCGTAACCCCTCACTTCCCAACCACTTTCATGAAATCAAAAGCACAAAAACACACTTCATTTTTCCCATTTCATTTTCAGATTGAAGGGAGAAACAGTTCAACAGTGAAGAAGAAAGATAGGACCTTGTCGAGATACCTCCAGTTACTGTCACCAAAGAGGAGCCTATGCTTGAGAGATATGATAAACTGGAGTGCTTGTTGACTGAGGGCCTTAGCAAGGCCGATGACAAGAATATGACAGAACTAACAAACTTGGGTTGAGGAAGCCAAATCAGATGTTTTTTTATTTCATTTTAGGAAATGCCATTAAGCAATTTTTGAATGTAGTATGTACTTGGTTTAAGACTCAAGACCTATTAATGTCAATTTCAAATGATAATGATCATGTTTACTGCTTTTCTAATCATCGTATGATTGTTCAATTTTGAATGAGAATTCTAAATCATGAGTGCCATTTGATAATAGATATGTATTATTCATGTTTTTTTTTTGTTACGTGTAAGTTGTACTATATCAATTTTATATGAATGATGAATTTCATCTGAAAGTGATATTATGAACATTGTTGATTTACAAAAATTCCAGGTCTGTTTTTTTTCATATATATGTATATACACCACTGATGAACCCCCGACCCTTGTTTCAAAAAGTGCCATCCCCATCCATGCACCTGTACCCAAACCCACGTACCCTGGCAACTTATTTCATGTTAATCATCCTATCTAAAAGATCATATAGAGTTTCAATAATAATAGGACATAACAACAACCATTCAAAATTTCATCAACATATTTCCAGCATGATATCAAACTCATCCATGAGTCCTGACCCAGAATGAGAAAGAAATATGACTAATCACTAAGATATGATAAATGTCCTCCAGATATGAATCACACATTTCTTGTCTAATATGTCAGCATAAACAATAGGAATGTCGTTGTGCAAAACACAAATTTGGGTCTGAACTTTAACTTGAGTCTGCACTGAAAATTGCAGTAATGGAATAAAGCAAAACCCAAATTTAGATGAATCATAAGCATTCCAATTAATTTAGTTAATATCAAATTGTCCACTATAATTTGTTGTAATATTCAACAATCCAGAGTCTTCAACAACGTCATTCAACACTGTTTAATTTCTGCTAGGAAAATCCAAATCAACTTAAATCCAGGCCAGAGATGAAAAGGTATTGTCCCAACAATATGAAGTTTCACAACTCCCAACTGTGGATAGCTAGGTAAAACAATTCATCTATTTCCAGTGACCAAAGGCAAGTGTATACATTGTACAGTACTAAAGACTTGCTTATTTTGAAACCAAAACGTAATTGTGCCAGAGAACAAATTGTTCAAGGACCCATATTGAAATCAGAAAATAAATGATGATGTTTGAGGACCATGTACAAACATATGGGCAACAAACAAGTTTACAACACAGTCACTTGCAAACTGCAATACTAAGCTCATCTTATAGCTATAAAAAGGGTATAGGAAAATAGCATGAAAGCTTACACTATAAGGTAATGTCTATGTTCCAGCTAATTACATGTTGTATTAGAGTGATATAACACTATGATAACTAGTATAAGAATCTGAACACCATTACTTATGATTAATTATGTGGAAAGAATAGGTAATACAGTTTCTCTAGTATCTCTACTTGATTAGATTCCACCAACTTAATCTATCACATATGACTCTGGTATAAGCACCATATTAGATCGAATAGCATTGGATAACGAGTGCTCCAGGTTTAGCTATAACATAAGGATAACCATAAATAAGCTCTTACTATGCTGTAAAATGATTAGTACAAGCTTATATGGAGTGAAGGAATACCATTGAATGATATTAGTCCAAGCTTAGAGATCAGCTTCCACCATGTAATCAAACATCTATATGAAGTAAGTTGTAATGAAGAACCCTATATGTTGCTATGTTTAGGTAATGGGTTTCAATCATCACATCTAGGCTTTTTCATAACTATGAACCCGATCTATATCATAGAATCATATGTATGAAATTATGAATATTGTGGCACAGTCACTTTGACCCAGATAATAGGTGTTCTTGGATTATTGTTTCCATTGTAGGGTATGTTTAGGGATTTTTCCATATTCATTCTCCAAATCCCTCTCTTGAAAGGGCACAGTTGTGGCTTTGGATAATGAAAATCTCCTCCCAGTTAGTTGGATCTTGGAGATTTTAATATGGTAAAGTGAGAATGTGATAGAAATGGAGACACCCTTCATAAGTTAGAAGCTCCTAAAAGGAAGGCTTGGAATACTGACAGACAGGTTGTTCACCTAACAGATCTAAACTGGAGTCAAAATCATAGAGATCAAGCGTAATAATTCATTTGTCCAAAGCAATGGGGAGAGTTGAGGATCTTAGATAGGTTGGACAATTTTTTTGGTAATATTGATGACTTCACCTTCTCCAGCAAGTCTGTGTACGTTGGTGGCAAGTTTGAATCATGTTCCCATTGCAGTAACATGTTGATAGGACAGGATTAGATCCAAGAAATAAGCATCGTTCGCGGATTAGCGGATTATATATTTAATGTAGAAAAGTATTTCCCTTTATTCTTTTTCAAATAGGGGAGATGGGTCTTGGGTCCTTGCAATTGATCTCCCAGTACACTATAGCTATAATCATAGGGTTCACATTACATCTTGTTTGTTAATTTGTTCTAGATGTCAAGAATCCCAAAATGTGCTTTGGGTTGTCCAACATACTGTTCAATCTCTTCATGCACAACAGTTTAGAGTATATACATGTTGTATATGATAATTGATCCATGCAAGCAAAAGCGTCTAGACTCTATCTACCAATATCTGAATTTGTAAGACATACAGTTTAATGGGCTAGACAATATTATCAAACAAAAAGCATTCAGGGTGGATGTTTTGGAATTTAGTCAGAAATACTCTCTTTAGAAATAAAGAAGAATCCTCTGTCCTATTGAATCAAAATGGGGTCATTATACATCACAATAATTTTATGATGTAATGTCTTCCATTGATTGACCTACGAAAGTGGAGAACTGTCATAATGTGCCATTACAGGACCTGTTGAAGGGCATGACATTAGTTCTCTTCAGTTTCACCTGCAACAAAATATCACAACAAATGAAACAAAAAAGTTGCCTCTGTAGCCTCTCCAGGGTGGAGAAAGAGGAGAAAGACCATAATATCATAATGTGTAAATAGAATAGTTAATATTGATGCACCATATAGGATGCATTCATAATCTATGGGTGCTCTCTCTGATGGGTGAGGTCAAGGGGGGCGATTCATAATTCTAAACAAGGGTGAGACTCGGTGAATACCCATACCAATATGTGGGTTCCAACTCGAAACACAAAACTGTGAGAATGTAAAATAGTGTTTAGGGAGTAAGTGGAAGAACCCCGCTGAGAAATATGACAAAATAGAAATCATAAGGGTAGTGTGAAACCATAAAGGGAAAATATAAGCAAGGGGCAGAGATATTTTTGTTCCTTTGATATCCATTACAAATTCTTGAAGCTAAAATTGTTATGTATGAAAGACTAAAACAACAAAAGTTGCAGAAGATATTCATAGAGAGGATCCATTCCCAAAAATAGAAGAGGTTTTTGGTTCCTTCTATCAACTCATGAAAGAGAGCAGATGAAGCAAAGAAAGCATCCCAAGTAAAATGTTCCACATTGATTACACTGCAAACTTTGAATGGATGCTTCTAATATCTCCAAGCCAACAATTTATTATCTCCCTTTGGCAATTCTGCAACAGATTTTTAACCCATCCTTCTGAGAGCAATTGTCAAGGTCATGAGACAACCTTGCTCAAGCGAAATGCAGAGAGGAAAATCATGATGCAAGGAAACCCTAATCGCTTTATCTCCATTTGACTTTCATTCACCTTTAGTTCATATAACACATGAGCTAATAAACCCATATTTAGAATACTAAACACACGGTAAGCTGCTCAGACTTGAAGCTACTATCAAACACTGTCCAACCAATTTGCAATTTGTCTTATCGATATTTGGCATTCTTATTCCACCTTGTCAAAAAATGATCATGCTATAATGTGCACAAAGGTCCTTACATTATTTTATATCATTGAAAACAACCAACCACGCTAGATGCTTGAGGACTTGGATTGAATACTATTACATTTATTTCAGGTGCAAGGAATACCTTCAACTTTTGCCATATGACGGTTCTCCAATCATTTGAAATCAAACCATTTTGGTGTATTCAGTGTTAATACTTTTGTTAACATTTGATTAAATGAAGGATCATATAAGTGCCCATTAATTACTTCCTGAACCATAGACACAAAAGCATCAAGCAAAGGCTATAACAAGATTATGTGAAAGTGAGAAAGAACACCCATCATGAAGCATCAAGTAATATCATACACAGCACCAACATCACTTACATCATCGTGTGAGGACATCAACTATGTCATTAGGACTATCAAACTGCAATTGTATAACTTTCATCACTACCATATTGGACATTCGATTTACAAAATTTCAAGGACCTAGGTGGTGGGAGACCCATGGAACAGTGAAGGAAAGCGTGAACTGACAAATTGAGAGAGTCAATTTCTAAAATTTGGGTTAAAGATGCCAAAGTTTTGTTGAGGGAATAATTGTAGAAATTAAATGAAGCAGATTGAAATACTTGGCAATTAGGACTATTGACCATTTTGGGGTTCAACGGGAAGGAAAGAAAAATTGTAATCAGTAGGAAACTCAAGCTGACTCCCCCAACAATCTCCAGAGTCCATACATAGTATAGCCATTAAGCACACATTACATCAAGGAAAAGGAGGTCAAAGAAAAATAGAAAGTAAATTATATGTGAAAATGGCTTCCCTAACCTGTAACTGATGTTTGTGCCTGTTTGAAGACAAAAGACTTCATTGTCTAAAAGGATGGCATGGATGGGATGCAATTGAATGTCAAGGAAAGAAAATATATTATGTATTGTTTATAAAAGTATTTTCTGTGGTGAAATATTTACTAATGATGATACAATTGAATTAATAGAAGTATGAAAAAAGTGTGCTTTCATTAATGTTTATCAAGTTTCCTTGATGTATAGTCCAGGTGGGGAGATCTGGAGAGTCTCTATCAAGAAGACTAAATGCACCTTTATGACTAACCCTCTCCAGAATCTAGGGTCATGGTTCAGATCAATCCAGTGGATTTCAGATTCTACTGAAGTCACATAGACTCCAAAAACCTTTATAACATGGTGAACCATGAGAAAATAAAAAATCCATTATGAATCATAATTCATAACCACATTTGAGTGGAAATCATGCCAAAATTTTTCCAACAAGCACTGATATTTCTCACTTTGGGCTCTATTCTATTCTTCCTAACCCACTTTCCTAAGAACCTTGTAGTCACTTTGGGCTCTATTTCTAAAGTTGGCCTTAAATATGATTCCTTATAATTTTTTGCAGCGTACCTCGCCATCATTAACAGAAGATTTGCAACGTCAACTTTGTCAATGTCGAATGACAACTCACTGACCATTTTTCCAAACCAATTTCAGATTATTGACGTGAGCACTGTCATTGCAATTTACCTGGGGCACTTCATCCATTCCAAGTTACAACACATTAACATCTAGGACAAACCCACTTTAGATTGAAAAAATGGAAAATGTAATCCACATGTGCAACAAACTAAACACTAAACCATGTGCCACTTTGTCTTCTTTGTAAACTTAGTTTTATAAGTATTTGTAACAAAATTTCCATTGTCTACATATAAGAAATATGTATATATCCCCAAAGGAGTACTAAAATGTGTGTATATATTTTATGTATTTCCTCTTCCTGAGGTGGTAGTAATGGATCTAAAAGTATTTCCATTCTCCTTGCTCTAATTTTGGGTAGTTTGAAGGTGTTATGAGGGGGTATTTCACAATCCAAAAAAATTATAGCCTCAACAACACATACCAACCAGACTTGTGGGCAGCAAAAAATCAAAACAACAGTCATATACTTCAAGTCTTTGTAGGGCAGCCTTTCTTTTTATCCATGGAAGCTTATATCTACCTTGTAACAACAGTTTGAGGTGGTCTTTAAAGCAGCATATAGTCAGTCCTCCTCTAAGAGCCCTTTTTATTGGTTTAAGTAGTAACTTGCTTACACAGATTTGAGGGCGGTCCTTGTAAGCATTTCCATACCTACAAATAGGACAACAAGGATTACCTACAACAATAAGCTGCAAATATATTTATATGACACTCCAAAATACCCTTAAACGTTGGTTGATTTAAAGATCAAATTGTTGATGATTTAACCATTCTCCTATGATGAAATTGTGATAGCTTGGAGGAGCATGTAACATCAACAGTTATGAGATTTTGTAACAGATTTGATAAATGATGTTCTAATTAATGTTTCATTTTTTTTAAGACAAGTTCTCACTGTCCATTTTGATTCTCAATAGGTTGGACAACAAATTTGGCATTTTTGCATATGATGACCCTACTGACAATACGCTCTGTTTTGATGCCTTTTGATGATGACTATTCTGATTACTTATCAAAGGGAAATATTGATTATTGAAGCATAGGGAAGATGTTTGGCCCAAAAAACATGGAGATTATCAACCATATTGAACAAATGAAAGAAACAAAAATGCATATCAAAGAGTGTTTACTCTTCAGATGATGACTTCTAAAACCTTCAACACTCGGTTTAAGAAATGAAAGTATTACCTTATTACACCAAACCTGAATTTTGAGGATGGAATGAAAGGAGGGAAAAGTAATAAAAGATGTAGGTTTTGAAGGTTGTACAGGTCATATCATGAATTATCAGGTCTACAACAACTTCCCCCAACACTTGGATTATATACTAAAGTCACTCTCCAACTCATTTTTCTCACAGACAGTCATACACAGCCATTCTGTAGCGCAAATCATGTTTTCCTAGTGTATATTGCGCTACAAACTAGGAATTTTCCTGTACATGCATATTTAGTCTAAATTCGCCTAGATTTCAACAATCGAGCATTGAATGGGTGTCTCAGCAGGTGAGATTCGAGGATATAAGACTCTTACACTTATCAGGAGGCTTAGGTGGAGGGGCATCAAGATTACGAGATTAAAAGAAATGAACCATCCTTGATGCATTCAGTCAGTTCTAATTTTACTGGAGTCCATGGCAGCTTATCCTCAGATTTTTCAAAGTCTTTTCTTTGCATACCATTTAGTTTCCAATGTGTATAGGATTCCTTTCCAGGAACTTTTCTTCCCAGAAAATATGTCTTTTTTAACTATTGTCTAATGATGAAATAGGCTGTAGAATTTGTCAATAGAGTACTCATATAGTGTTGTATACTATTGTCTTCCTATGGGTTTGTAGGGTCTATTCTTATGCTGGAAATTGTGCTTATGATGTTGTAGATCAATCATGAAACTATGTTGGAAAATCAATATCCAAGTGCCCTGAAATATGCACTAAGTACATGTCAAAACTTAAGATGAATAAGTTTCATAAGAAAACTTCAAATACCACAACCTCTAATGGTAGATAGACAGATAGATAAAAGTAGTCTAGGATAGAAACTAATACATGACTCGGCCACACTTCTTTCCATTATATGAAGGAGAGTGTTCTACTAGGAATGAAATTCAATCCCATCACAATGTGCTTGAAATCATCTAGTGAACAAGGGAGTTGAAGTAACATGAAGGGCATTGAACAAGAAGATGGACATGTATGTAGTCCTAAATGTTCAGATGAAGTAGAAGATCTGGAAGTAGATCATGCAAATTTTAGAAGGAGAATGAAAGAGTGAAAAATAAAATATTAGTATCTATAAATGACCAAAAAGGATCAACAGTAAGTATAATATGATAGGAAATGATATTATTACATGCAAATCGATAAGGCATTGTTAAGGTTAGCAATCCAGCATCTGAGTAGAGGAAGAGACAATTCAAATATTGTACTTATGCCAACGTGGTATTGGTTCACTTGTGAGGTTGATGGTTGATGGAATATTAAGTTGTCCACCAAGAACCCATTCTGGATGTGGTCTTCCTTACCTGAATCGGGCTAAATGACATGATTTCAAAGGGACAAGGCCAGGTGGAAGTCCCGTGTGATTTTGTGGAAAGAGCTACCTCTCAAACATGACATCTAAGCTGAAGAATGTTTGTTTTATGCAATCCAGTCTCTTGGGCATGTTTCTTGAAGCATTTCCAAAAACTATATTGTACATAAGTTGAAGGTATGGAAAACAAGATACTAAGTGATAAACATAAATTGAAAAGTTGGTTGAGTTTGTCAAAAGTGTCATAGATATTGTGGTTGAATTAAGTCTCCTCCCCATCACCAACTAGTTTAAAGTCACCCTGTGGCTTACCAAATATTGTTTGTGGAGTCATCATCAAAAGACATTAAGTAGGTTAAGTGTTTTTGGTATTCTCCTAGGTGAATGGATGGTAAATAATTTCAAGATGGCACCTCTTCTGCTAAGGGTAACATTCTTCTTTAGTTGGTGAAGAAACTGGCTTGAAGGCCATGTTTTGATGAGTACATGATGATATTGTATGTTATTGAAATGATAACATCTTATGTTAGTTGTACTATGAGCATTTCATGTAAATCATTAGTCATCATATATAATCTTCTGATATTTATGTTAGGGACATATTAGTGGTTAGCCTATTAATGTTGTTAAGTCTTCTGTGTAGTTTGTTATTAATTCATTTTAATTGTGCAAGAGGCTCACCATAAGTATTGGCCTCCAATGTTAACATCCATCGTGAGAATATCAATATCATTATTCTATTCTTTCTCTTATTTTCTCAAGTATAATCATAATGCATATAATGTGAAAAGCCTTGGGTTTCTCATCTCGCCTACTTGAATCCATATCAGTTTTTGGAATCGAGGTGTGAAGATTAGGCCTCATTTCATGTTGGATTGTCAACATACCACAATCTTGAATTCTTACCATCTTTATCCAAGGATCTGGTTTTTTTTCCAATGCCCTATATCTTCACCTAGGTTCTACACAACCATATCATTCTCCAACAATTATTATGGGCATGACCAGCTCTAAAGAAACATCTAAAAATTGCACACAGAGTACAAACTTACTTTTGGAAAAGAGAAGTCTATAAAACATTGAGACAATCTTAGAACTTGGTCTTAGTCATTTTCAGTATTTGGTGAAAGAGAAGAACAAGGGAAAATAAAAGAAGAAAACCTATATATTTTATGTGCCTTACGAAGAAAAAAAAATGAAACCATGAGCAGAGGAAAATAAAATTGTTAAGAAGAAAATTTGTACAAAACTTGCCTCGCATGAACAATGGTTTATGCACTACAATAGCAGCTACCTCACAATTTTGGAGTGCATAATAACTAGCAAACTGATTGAGAATAGAACTGTGTCTTAGTTGTTTTCATCAAAAGGAGAGGAAAATTGCAGTAGTTTGTCATTCCATGCACATTAGAGGAAGACAAGTAACACATAAAGCAATCAGAATTGAGTAGAAGGCCACAATGTTTTAACTTTGCAAGTTGTGAATTGATTTCTCAAAATATTTTATTTTCTACAGTCATTCCTTAGTTTAATTGTAATTAACAATGTTCTCAAGGCATGCCAACCCCCCTATTATTCCCAATACACATATTCTAATGCATATATACTAGCTTTGGTAATAGATCCATATTAACCAATTTGACACTTGTAGGTGCCAAGGATGCTCCATTTATTCACTACACACATTTTTAGCTATATTATATTTAAAAAGAAATAAACATATCTAAATTAAAATAACTAGAATTGATGGTTATATAAAATTATATGTTGAAAGGAGCAATCACACCTGATCTGATGAACTGGTCGACAGTACAATTGGAATGGGTGGCCCCGCGTGTTTCTCTTCAGCTGTATGGCCCTCTGTTAGTCTTGAGCTTCACTCAATCGACGAAGAAAGCTCTTAAAGTACCTGCCAAAATCATTCAATGTCCATAAATATCTAAAAAATCAATACAAGTAATATTTGTAGCGCATTATTTACTCTAATATGCATTTTTACGAGAGTGTCAGAACATACCTGAATGAGCTCCTCTTGGTTTCAAGAATAATTTATTGGAGCCACGCGTCTAATATTTGATCAAACTGCCTCCCTTGATTTGAAGTAGCAACAACGAAGTCAACATTGACTTTGTTGTTTCTCTGTTGGATTGAGGGAGGTTTGATCCAAGATTAAACGACTCCAATAAATTATTCTATACTAAACAGGGCCAACCATGTGAAGGAGGAAGCTCTTATGGCCCCTCCCCCCGTCACATCACTCTCAATTCCCCAATACCCAACATATAAATCTATTGAAATATTTACAGCAAAAACAAACATATTAAAATATTAAAATATTCGTGTACATCATCATTTAGTACTTTTAGCCGACATATTCTTCTTAGCCCTATAGTTCCTAATCATTTCATCAATATCTACATCTTCGTTCTCTTGGTGCTCTTCAAAATCTGATTGTGATTGCGTCCTATCACGCAGAGCATGCCTAGTCACGGGGTACTCATGGTGTAATGGAGGTCGCTGTGATGAGGCATCACCTACAAAAGAAAAAAAATACAAAATTTAAATGGCTAGTTTTTAAATATCATTGAACTAGTTCAGTAATATTAAAAAAAACACATGCAATGTAATTATTTACGTAGTGCACTGGTCGGCACCATTGGAATGGTTTCCCCCACGTTCTCCTCTTCAACTATTCGAGCCTCAAGTACAACATTCTCTGCCATTGAGACCACAAAATTTATAATGACAATCATAAATGTATAAGTAAAAAAAAATAGAAGTACAAAATGTATAACTACGAAATTATTAAGTATATGATTAAAATACAACCATATTACTATCATGTGCCAGCTTGGTCGTAGCACCATCGTTCAGTTGCGCCTCCGTGGAAAATTGGGACTGAATGGGATCAAAATCATCTTCTGGTTGCAAACTTATATCAACACACTGCTCTCCAATAGGACTAGTGCGTCTATTGATAGTGCTACTCCCCTGATTAAAACAAAGTTGTAAATATTAATATTATCCAACGTGACTGTATTATTTTAATAATAAAGGTTAATGTGGATTTAATTTTATTTACCTTATCCTTCAAAGTGGTTCTTGGTATCTTCCCCAAGTTTTTTCAGTGTTCAACTACTGCTTTATAGCCGTACTTGTAACCAAGCTTGAGGTCTTCCTCCATGGTTTCAGTACCAAACTCGTCACCTTGCATTGCATAAGAGTATGTATTTTTTATGTTATTCGTTGGAATTACCTAAAAATTTTAATGCGATACAAATAAGATATTTAGGTACTTACAATTCGTGACTGCAACTTCAAGTAGCTGCCCTGGCCTAGATTGTGCTGGCCACATTTGGCAAGACTTGCTTTTGTGGCCTTTGACGTGTCAATCAACCTATCATCAAAAGTTTAAAGTATGTTAATATATACCACAAGTTTATTTACATCTAAAAAAAGTTGAAGGTATTCAATTGAAATTGTAATTTACCTTTTGGGACCAGAGGGTGTTTTTCCTTCATCTGTCGATTTCTTCTCTTTTGCGTCCTCAATGAGGGCCTCCCACTCCCTCTCTGGAATCATCAGAGGACGCTCATACCTATCATTTTGTTTCAAGTGCTTCTTATATGTTTCTCGCGTATATTTTAAATATTGTCCAGCTACGACTGTGGCCAAGGTCTTATTAAAAGTATCTACACCAAAACGGTTTTCTAGATAATCCATCAATTCTTTTTTTAGGTTGGAATTCTGGGAATTCCACCTCTCCCGTATGGTGGGCCCAGAAATTAGCAAAGCCTTATTCTCCAAGGACCTGTAAAAATCGTTGTTCCCTACACATAAAATGATTATATGATTATTAATTTAAAAATAATAATTTAGATGATTTATATTTGTCTACATAGAGAACATGAAAAAAATAAAATTTTAAAAATTACCTGGGACTTTAACCTGCTTTAATGGAAGCCCTTCCTCATTGACCATAAAGGTTCCCTTAAGGGTCCCTGTTTTGGTCACACGTCTTTCTTTGTTAAAATAAACCATATAATTTGTCAAATCATCGGCCTCATCTTCATCACCACCTCCAGAGCCTACCTGTGTGGACGCTTCCTCGGTGGGTGTGTCGTGGCTCCCACCTAATGGTGTGGAAGGTGGAGATATGAGTAGTTGTGTCCTAGAAACTATACGAGGGCTTGCATTGGGATCATGTGTCATCTGTGAAGCACCACTACTACCGATACCATGCATGTCGGTGTCAACAGGATCCAAAAATTTCTATATAAGAAAGAAAACATTTTTTCGTTTAGATAATGTAAAAGTTTAAAATCAAGATTTCATAATTGATCTTATGACATAAAAATAAAACAACTTGAAATTATGGTTATTACCTTATATTTCTTAAGCCTTGTCATAACTTCTCTGATCCTTTCTTCGACCTTGAGAGTTTGATCCAGAATATTTAACAAGTGAGCTAGTTCCTTGTTTCCTTTATTGATCATTTTCCTTATTAAAATCATAGGGTCGAGGGATTCATACAAATCCCTTTCGGCGAGCGAAACATCATCAACATCATGTCCCACCAACTACATATTCGACAAAATAAAATGATAATTCAGTTATGTAAACAAATAAAATAATTGATCGCCACATAAATGAAATGCACATTAAATGCAATTCAAAAATTGTTGTTCATTTACCTATTCTGAGGCTGCTATTGATTTACCATGATCATCCTGCCACATTACAGTAAAATTAGAACTGTGATCATTATCATGAGAAATAAATTCAAATTTATGATAAATTCAAATGTTGATAACAAAAATAGAACATAATGAAAATCATAAAATATGAGTCATTGCTTACAGGTTGGGTAAATTAGTATACATACCGCCCCCATAATAGCAACATGTTTATCTATTCGATTCAAATTGTAATCAATCAATATCTCTTCCCCTGCAGCTATTGATTTTATTGCACATATGAATACACAGTTTCCTTCACGCCCCTCAAATACGCATTTGGGTCACTTATTTGTGGTCGCGGGTCGTGTATTGTTTATAAACCCTGCAATATTCCCCGTTGTTTTTGGCCTTTCGTCAATGCATATAGTTGCTAGTTTATTTTGATCATTGTTTTTTAGCTGTATATAATTTGCAGCCAATCCAAACCTTCGCATACTTTTTTTATATTGGACTATTCGTATCCAATCTTTGTAGATATAACAGGGTCCAACGTACTCCATCAATTCAGTTAATCTGTCATAACAGACCCTTATTCCATTGATGGAAAATATCCCCAAACCATGTAATGACGATGGAGCAATCCGGTATATCATTTCGTTTACACAAAAATCAGTGTTTATTTCAGGAAGATCCTTGGGTACCCATTGTTTCACTATATGTTTGTACCTCAAGGGCACCTCAATGTCGTCTATGCTCTCATGATCATAAGAACATGATCCCCCTTTCACAAGAAACAAATCCATGCGTTTATGGAATTTTCTTCTGATGTTCTCACCTCTATTTGATCTCTACCTGTTAGACCTACTAGATGTCTCACTTTCCTCTATTCTACCTGAACTTCCCTCACTCAATGAATATAGATCTGACAAATGCCTATTTGCTTGTATGTCCTATAAAACCATTAATGACAGAAACAGTCAGTCAATCAATATGTAACACTAGTTCATTACTAGTATCCTATTAGTATCACAGTAAGCTCATAATGATTACCATAGTGTTGCTCTTTCTAGTATCCTATTATGTTGGGAATTTTTCTCATGTAACTTTACCCTAAGAGTTTTTGGACAATTTGATGACAACAATCACCTTACAAATCCTAGACCTAGACCAACTAATAGGTGATTAATATAGGGGGTGGTTGGATTGGCTATCAAACTTGTTATTCGATCCCTTGAGGTCACCAAGGAATCCTCCCTTGTGGTTATAAATTTAACCGTCATAATATTAGGGTTATAAATTTTTCTTCAAGAGGATAAGTTTTGGATGGCGTAGACTCAAGGGCCCTTTTCACTGGTTCAAGATCAAATGGGAGATCTACGGAAGTTGTGAATGGTCAACATGGACGCCACTATTATCCTCCACATTCACAATGAATTCCAAGCTCAAGACATCACTGATCACCCTAAGGCATTTTATAAGAATATAGAGAAGTATTTTCAACAAATTACCATTCTCTTCGCGAGCTCTCTCTCTTGGTCAGTGCCCTCCTGAGCTCTCTCTCCCGGTGTCCTCTGTGAGCTCTCTCTAACCCTGCAACTTGTGAGCTCTCTCACAATGCCCTCTGCGAGCTCTATCCCTATGCCCTCCGCGAGCTATCTCTAACCATGAGCTCGAGCTCTCTATCTCTACTTGTGAATGGGTGCGAGCATAAAAGTAGTTTCTTTGAATGGGCACGAGTCTCCTTGTCTAGGTAAGTATTCAAAGGGATTCAAAAATAATGAACAAGCTCAAAAGAGATCATATTTAACCCCATACACCCTTCGTTGATAAAGGGCCACACATATTATTTTTGTCTAACCCTTCTTCTACAATTTCCAATTTTTAATGGATTTTTACTTGGATCAATCATTATAACTTTTATTATGTCAAAGGTGTTTCTTTATTATGGTCATATCCACAGTGATTTTTACTTCTAAACTACCAACCAATTTTCACAAACCACATGTTTGTAACAATTGTTGTCTATCCCATCCCATGTGTCAGTTTATGTTTGCATCATGTGGCAATGGTTTGAATGCAATAGTTTCTTTGTCTGCTTATTGGGTTTATTCCTCGTTGACGGTGTTTGTTTATGGGGGTCTATAAGATAACATCTCCTCCATAATTTTATCTACTCTAGTGATAGATCTCTCTAAAACGACATTTTTTTCAAACTTGAACTTACTCCCTCCATCTTTGCTATTAGGGTTAAGTTCTTATTTTCTAGTTGTTGTAATGTTAAATTTATGGAGTGGCCGTTAGTATTTTGACTTGGTCAACATACTAAGGTGACCATTGGAGGGGGAAAACCTAGTTTCCACAACATGGCAATTGCGACAACAATCTTCACAAACATGGGATGTCAAGTTGTTATCCACCTCTTGAACCTTAGAGAGGATCGACAAGTACAAGATCATTGACAGGGGTGGTTGTCCATAGAATGCCTCGAAGGGGGTCATTTTAGTAATACCATGATAGGTAGCATTGTACCACCATTTGGATAGGGGTAACCACTAGATCCATTGGGATTTCTATTCTAAATAAGAATAATATAAATAATCTTCCAAACATTTGTTGAGTGCTTCCATCTAGCAGCCATTGGTTTGGGGGTGATAATGCTAATATTCAATTGGGTACCTTGAAGAAAAAAAAAAAACTCTTGATAAAAATTGTTGGTGAAGGTGGGATCATGATTAGTCATAATGGATTTAGGTATGCCATGTAATTTGACCTAAGTATCCCAATGCATGGATCATCACAATGGATCTTACAAGAATTTGTAACTGTGTTTTAAATATTTTTATTCTTTTATGATTATGAAAGCCACAACTAGTTATTTCTACTATTAGTACTCTACACCAATGGAACTGAACAATAAGGAAATAAAAACAACACAGCATCACTAAAAATTACAAGAATTTAAAGAACATGGGGGTTTTCTAAATAACATGGGGTTTTTGTCACAATATCCATGATGAAATCATGGGTTCAATCCCAGGCATAAATGAATGTCCATCTTGACATAAAAAATAACCCTACAAAAATTAAATTGCATAGGTGCTTACCATTTTCGTGGAAATGCTTGTCCCTTGAGTGTATCTCCTTTGTATTTATATCCAGTAGTCGATCATGTATGTATTTATCCCCAGTGGGATCACACTTTCCCCTCACAGTTTCCCCTCCTTGTCTCAGACGACTGACTAGAATGCTAGTGGGCTCATACTGTCCACTCCTTGTCTCAGACGACTGACTCCAATGCTAGTGGGATCACATTGTTCACTCCTTGTCTTAGGTGACCGGATTCAATGCTAGTGGGCTCACACTATCCCCTCCTTATCTCAGGAAACCGACTCCAATATTTTCACACAACTAGGGTTTTGTTTCGGATGGGCCTCCTCGATAGTGGGCTCAAACTGTCCCCTCCTTGTCTCATGCGGCCGACTCTAGTACCTACAGGTGACCAAGGTTTTGTTTCAAGTGGGCCTCCTCATTAGTGGGCTCACACTATCTTATTCTTGTCTCAGGAATCCAGCCCCAATGTGATCTTCACACGTGCGTGGGATAGGGTTTTGTTTCGAGTAGTGGCTGACTAGAATAACTTCACACGACCTGATCACGGGCTTATGGATTTTTTTCTTCGTTTTATGATTGCTATAACATTTTTTTTTATTTCATTATATTATATTAAATTAATATATATATTATACAATATATTTTGGAGAAGGATATGAAAGACAAAGGTCCAGTTTGGGATGCAATTGTTGGAGAAAATAAGCTCCACCCAACAAAGATTGAAGAAGATGGAAACTGGTGGTTTTCACATTTAATTATAAATAGGGCCTTGACATCCATTCTTAGCATGAATAAGAGTAAAGAGTGTGATTTTATTGTGTTTTCAACACATAAAAAATTCTCTGGGATAGAAGTGGATTGTCAAGACAATAAACTTGTGTCACCCAATTTGTGTACTTTGAAAGAAAAATAGGGTTTATGGTTTACATGATGAATTTATGATGGAAACAAGTGGGTGTGTGAGTCATATTTGATTCTGTAAACCCTCCCATATCATTAAGGCATGCAAATAGTCTATCCATGTCAAATTTCATTGCATACAGAAACATTTTTTGAAAATTTCAACCTTGGCCCCATTCATGACAGGTCACTGACATTGCCCATGTCTAGTCCTATTACAGTGTCTTTTCATTGTTCCTTTTAAAATTCATTCAACACACATTTTCCCGCATCTAGTACTGCAAGGACATGTAATAACTTCTCTAAACAAGTACCAGTGACCTTAAAACTAGAAGATAGCACATTCACACTTCGCAACTACTCTACTCAGCACAATCTCCCATTGTGTTGGAATATTGATCTTTGCTAGATTCGACATATATGATGTAAAATGTTACATTTTGATGTGGTAATGATGTAATAGGGTGTAAATGAGTCAATTATAATTATTTTGAGGTAGATTCATGCTTTGACATCAATTTTTGGTCAAATGTATTGGTTGAGGAAAAATGGGGATTGGTTGTAACCTCCCTAGATTCTTGTAACCTCCCTAGGACCATGAGTGATGTGGTGATAAAAAGGAGTTGCCTATCAGGTCCACTCGAAGATTGGCCTAGGGATTTTTGCAGGGTTGGTTGGTTCTTGGCTTTTTATCATGTCGCTCGGTAGCACATGGGTGGTAAGTGTAGTGAAAACTCATCTTGGGAGGCACTTTGAAAGAGCACTCTTCTCCACTCGTCGTGGAGTTTGGGTGATCGATGTGGCTCCCTTGAAGGTATTTGCATTTGTATTACTTGGGGAAATTATTGGTAACATATGAGTTTTGTTGTGGGATCTTTGGATGGTTGCAGGATCTAGTATATATAGGTTGTATTTGAGTCGTTGAGATCCTTTGTGGATGATGTGATTTCTTGTGGTTTATGTTTGTCCAGTCCCATTGTGTTGTTGGCTCCATGAAGACAATGTGATGTATTGTGTTTTATTTTTTGACAGTGGAGGTTTTCCATTCGTGCAAAAGGTGGTGCGGGAAATGAGTTGGTTTTTGGGTCTTCCTGAAGATTGGCCTTGTGTCATTTGTAGGGTGGTTAGGAATAGGAATTTCACTAGGTTAGATTGAGCCCTAGTTCACAATCTCTCACATCTCTCTTAATGGGAGTGCCTTTGAATTTGAATCATAAGAAAATGAGAATGTGTTATGGGGTATATCACTTTCCTAAACATTATTGCAAAGACAAGTTTGATAGATACATATTTTTCTTTAAAATGTCTATGAGATCATAGATCTAAGGGACAAAGAGTTATGCCTTGAGGCACATCACCTTTCTCGGTCTTCAAATATAAATCCATATACATAAACCCCTTCCTCAGTGAATGCATGACCATGTATTAGATTGAAGAGAGGGGTAAACGTAGTATAACACCAAGCCCATGAACTCTAGGTTGTAGTATAACACCAATCCTATGAACCATATGTTATCTTACTATAGTGGCATGTCTCAATGTAGGGATAGTGAACAAGTGTTGTGAGGGAAAGATGAAAAGGACTTTGAAAAGAGAGTTAAAGAGTACTTGAAATTGTCGAGAGGGAAGCGGATGGAGGTCAGTGATGCATCTCGGTCGGATGTGGAACAACTCAAGCTAGTTCACCACTTGACTCGAGGTGCGAACCAACACAAGCTATTGCATCGAAACAAGTAAGGGTGGAGTATTTCCTGTTGGTTTGTCGTTGTGGTAGTCAAGGAACGAAGTGTGCACCCCTTGGAGTGGGCCACTGTGCACCTACACACTCATGGTGTTGGTTGGTGGGATTTCCATTCGACCCGTCTTGAAACACTGACCAAGGAGTCTAACATGTGTGCAAGTTGGTGGGTTTATAAACCTGCAAGGCATAAGGAAGCTGACGTGCGAGATCCCCTCTCCATGGGGTGCATTGTTGACCAACCTTGAGTTTGTGCGAAGGGTTCGAGTGCGAGCACACTTGTTGGGACCCGAAAGATGGTGACCTATAACTGAGCAGGGCGAAGCCTGAGGAAACTCTGGTGGAGGCCCGTAGCGATACTAACGTGCAAATCATTCGTCTGACTTAGGTATAGAGGTGAAAGACTAATCAAACCATCTAGTAGTTGGTTTCCTTCAAAGTTTCCCTTACGATAGCTGGAGCTCACGTGCGAGTTTTATCGGATAAAGAAAATGATTAGAGGCATCGGGGGCGTAACGCCCTCGACCTATTCTCAAAATTTAAATAGGTAAGACGGTGTGGATGCTCCATTGAGTCGTGCCATGGAATCGAGAGCTCCAAGTGGGCCATTTTTGGTAAGAAGAACTGGTGATGCAGGATGAACCAAAAGTTGAGTTACGGTGACAAACTGCGCGCTAACCCAGATCTCACAAAGGGTGTTGGTTGATTAAGACAACAGGATGGTGGTCATGGAAGTCGAAATCCACTAATAAGTGTGTAACAACTCACCTGCCGAATCAACTAGCCACGAAAATGGATGGCGTTGAAGCGCACGACCTATACTCGACCATAAGAGGAATTGCCAGGCTTCGATGAGTAGGAGGACGCGGGGGTCATTGAGAATCCTTGAGCGTGAGCCTAGGTGGACCGGTCCCAAGTGCAGATCTTGGTGGTAGTAGAAAATATTCAAATGAGAACTTTGAAGACTGAAGTGGGGAAAGGTTCCATGTGAACATCACTTGGACATGGGTTAGTCGATCCTAAGAGATGGGGAAGCCATGTATCAAGGGTGCACTCTACACGAACATCGAAAGGGAATCAGGTTAATATTCCTGAACTGGGACATGGCGACGAATGACAACGTTAGGAAATCCAGAGAGGTCATCAGGGGCCCCTCATGGTACTTGTTCACTATCGGTTGGCACGAACATGATTCTACCCAACCAATCATACTTATAAAATAAGTGCCTCCACCATACATTGTTCCATCTAGCATTTATTCATGAGCAATCCAACCCCAACAATGGGAAAGTCACTTCTTTTATAATCCATTTTAATGTAACATCTTCCCAATATTTATCTCTTGGTTTTGCCCCTACCCATGCAAGAGAAAATTTGGGCCTAATTTACAAGTTTCCAAAACAAGGTAAAAGTGAAATACAATCATTTCCCCTTCTACCCATTTACCCAAGTTAACTCTGGAGGCCATTTCACAAGTATTTCCCTTTTTCCCAAGATTCCTACGCACTAGGATATGATGGTCACCCTAATTGATTCAATATCCTTTTCCTTGAGTTCATTTCCCCATTGTCCACCTAGTCTCCACTTGTAATAAGTTGGTCCATCCAACATACCAATGTATATGCAACATCATCATCAAAATAAATCATATGAAGTATCTTATTAACAAGGCCTAAATCATAACTCATATAACATGAATTACCTCATTAACCATGCATTAAATCATAAATCATATGATATGAAGTATCTCATTAAAAAGGAATAAATCATAACTCATATAACATGAACTACCTCATTAACTAGACATAAAATCATATAACATGAAGTATCTCATTAACCAAGCATTAAATGGAAAAGTATCCAATGCTTTTATTCATCATAAATCATCTCACGACAAGGATAGATCATGGTAAATAATCATGAAAGGTCATCATTACTTCATATCCATCATCAAGAATATTTATTGATATCATTAAGAAATACCAGTACTCATCATAATCTAGACAATGACATAGGAGTCTAGGCCCATCATACTCAAGCATTAGTAGAAGAAAACACAATACAAAGGTGAGTTCAGAGCACTATCTCCTATTGGTCAGACTAAAGCATCAATGCATCATAACACCTTGTATTATGAACATGATATTAAAAAAGGGTTACTCATAATAATCCATCAAGTTACACATATGTCTCATTGCAAGTAAAAATATGAAATAAGGTATCATCCCAAAAGAAGGGTCAAATTAACACTATAACACACTCAAATTCTAGCCAAAGGGTAGCTATCACATAATACAAGGATTAATAATAATTGTTGAAAGGGAATAAATCACATATTTTCAACGTACCACTTATCAACACCTTTCCACTAAGTAAAGACAACTCCACCATTATCCATGGAGGATGATACTTGTAAGCATTGGCTAGCAATCATCAATGAAGAAGCGATTATCCATAATTGATAAACAAATCTCTGATCCCAGAAAAATGAAAATATATAGTAACCACATGCACCAAGGGGTGTTACAATATATTCTCTCCCTCTCAACAGGAATACGACCTTGAAGTCAATTTGATATTTCAAAACAAAGTATGAAAACTTCTTTAGTTTTGAGTTCCAAATTGTGCATCATCTTCATCAATAAAATTCAAGTTGTCATCTTTGAATGATAATCAATTTGAAATCAATAATTATTTGATTATCATCCCCATATTCAATGAAAATAGGTCATTAATACTATCTAGATCCTCAGTATCCTCGAAATTCTTGAAATATAATCACAATATCGCCATTGATTTATCATGAATATGATTGAATCAAAATTGTCAAAGATTCTAAATAATACATATCAATTCTAGTATTTACACCTTTACTAAGACTCCACTTCTAACAAGAGGAGTGGCTACTCATCGTTTGTGGTGATTCCAAGTATCAGGAGTCCAAATATAAGGACGTTTCCATTCTTATTCAACATATAAGCAATAATTCCCCAAATGACATGATAATTAAGGCATAGCGTGATATTGTTGTAGTTGATCCTTTTATTATATACGAGTCATTCATAATCACATGTCATCAAATAATCATCCTAAACATTAGGAAACCCAATAAATTATAGTTTTTCGTAAACCTCGGTAATAGAGAGATTCATTCCAAAACTATCTAGTAATTGAAACTATTTTCTATTATTTTTTAAGAGCATAGGGTTAAGTAAAAGCTTCATTGTAACCTGCTTCTACCCAATTCCAGATAAATATAGAAAACATCTAATATTAAAGACTAATAAAACCTCCAAAGAGGAGAAAAGAGTTCTCCATAATTGGTTTTTGACTAGCTTATGCCAAATCACAAGAAAGCCTCGACTTAATAATAACCTCTTAAACATATACATTTAATTGTCAAAGACATGAAATCCTCTCACACATCCCACAACCATAAATTAACAGAGTTTCTTTGTCTCATCCAATTATCTTTTATAGCCAACATGGTGAATGATATATACGTTATCAAACTTTTCCAAACGTCATATATTATGAAGTTCCTATTGGACAACTTTAATGTTGATCGGTGAAGTTGAGCGTTGAATTATTTGATACCAATTGTTTTTTAGGTTATGTGCAATATAGGAAGAGAAAAAGAGCATTATGTCTTACAATGTCGATTTCTCTATGTGATATTCTCAGTACCTATCAATATATACAACCATGCTTATCTGCAATGAATTTGAGTGCATATTATAAGTGTGATATCCTTTATTATTCTCTCCTCATTCTCAACAAAGAAGAGAAATAACCTAGATAATTGATTAACAAAGGGAGAGTGAGCTTCATTGAACCAATTTTTCAACATGTTAATCAACAAGAGGGTCGGGTTTGTTGTAGGTATGTCAAACAAGCTTCCCATAACAAGTGGATCTTAGAAGCCTGACAGGAAAGTTACTTTTTTGTTTCTTGAAAACTATATTTATGTATATATGAATAGTGTTGCAAAAATGATGGTTTTGTTAGCCAACCTATATGAGGTTTAAATTTTGTTGTGCAAAGGAATTGTCCTCTAAACAATCTATAGTGAATATAATGATGTTGGAAAGAAACAAAATTTCCAAATCAATGGCATCCATGATCAGGTTGTATGGAGGTCTAGGATTTGTAGTGTTATTCCTATTCTACCACATCACAAAATAGTGAACACAATATAAATGAAAAACAATACCCTTGTATACAGATTAGAAAATTAAAACAAAGCGAGGACGAGATGAGATGATATATAGAGTGGGTCTGTAGTGATCTTTGAGTATAAATATGAATGAATGAACTTCTCTTGGTTTCGAGAATAATTTATTCTCTACTAAACAAGGTCAACTACGTGAAGGTGAAAGCTCATATGGCCCCTCCCCCCCCTCACATCGCTCTCAATTCCCCAATAGCCAATATATAAAATAGATAAAAAAACAAAAGAAACATATTAATCATGCATAGAAACTACCAGAAAAAAAATGAAATAAAACTCAAAAACATGTAATTAACCCACATAATTAAAAATTATTTAAAGAGAATAATAATTCATACAAATTAAAATATCTAGTTACGTACCTCATCGACCAACGCAACATTTGTATCATCCTTCTTTTGGATCTTCTTCTTGATCATCCAACTCAATATCTGTATCATGATCTGGTTTCGAAACATTGTTGAAAGGATTGATGATATCATCATCATCATCAATGTCATTTTCGATCATATCTTCATCGATATCATCATCAAGAAATGGCACATTGTCTCTTACGCCTGGTTCATCTTCTCCATCTTCTTCATCTGTCGACCCATATTCTTCCCGATCTAGCTCTACATCATCTTATTCTTCAATATCATATTCCTCATCTACAGTATACTTTACTGGCCTTCCTCTTGGATCATATCTAACAACAAATGACCAATCCCTCTTACCTGGAACCTTTGAGTAAAAGACTTATTCACATTGACTAAGAAAAACATAACGGTCGTTTGTTTTTTCAAACACCATTGCTTTAATCATCAGAAATCCGCTGGCATGTTGAATAACAGTTCTTTCCTCATCATGATCATGCATTTGTAAACTATACCATTTGACATCGAACAAAACTAATTTGAAGGAATTAAAGTCACACTCAATTATATCATTCAAAAACACATAGTATCTATTTTCAGATTCTCGAGGATGTCTGTCACTCATAGAGGAAACATTAGTGACTTGGAATACTTCAATTATCCCACTATCTGAAGTTTTTATGGTTTCATCCAACTGTTTGATGCGAAATTTACGACCATTGCACCACATAGCCTTGTGGTGTTTCAACTGCAATATGTAAAACATGTAAAAGATGCATTGTCAATTAATAATAAACAAATTTATATAATTTGGAAAGTATAATATGAAGGAAACACACCTACAGTCACATTAATATAATATAAAATAACTAAATAAAATGGATGAATTTTCTTTCCTTTCCATCTTTCAAACAATACACTAAATCTATTTCCCTCTACGTAACATCAAAATCTCCATCACGACGAGCTTCTCTAACCAATTCAGACAGTTCTTTCCATGATAACCTATCGCCATGACGTTCTTTACATCTATCAATCCATACCTTCATCCAGTCCAGATTATTTGCAATGTATAAATGTAGCGCATCCCAATCTTGAGCAACTGACCGATCACAAAATCACAATTCACCAATATTAAATATTAGTTATAACCATGGTAAATATTAATAATAAATGATGAAATAATAAATATTGAATGAGTATGATCATATACACAACAAAACGAGAAATTTATATTTATTAAAAATATCCACATTTTAATTACCTCTGAATTTCTTCATTGTACCTTTCCCCAACAGCTGCTCTCTTTCAAATTTTTTGATGGAGTTCACATCCCAAATGCCCACTGCATGCATAGCTTGCGCTGCTAATTTAGGAATATACTAACTAATATACACCATGGATTCATATACCATATATCCCTCCACCATAGAACCCTCAAGACGTGCTCTTTGTCTAACCAAAGCCTTCAATGATTTCAAGTGCCTCTCCACCATCCACATTGACTTTGTGTGTACAGGTCCACACATTTCAATCTCCTCAACTTGGTGTATGAGGTAATGTTCTTGTGCGTTGAAAAATGATGGAGGTAGATACTTCTGCATTTCACACATTAGCCGAGGAATTTCTCTCTTCCAATACTTTATATCATCTTCATGGATTTCTTTCAATGACAACCATCTACAGA
>JZKD02S0274422.1:109101-126603 GCA_000966675.3 Picea glauca
GTTTGAACAAAAACCTGTGGGAAATTTAATTTTTTGAATGACCTCTTTTACACCATTGCTTTGTTTCTCTGTTAATAACCATGGAAGGTTATTTTGGTCTCCATCATTATTTGATTGAATCACACTTTGCATTGCATGATTGGCTTCCCGAATGTCATTACAAATTTTGACAATTTTTTCTGTATCCCTCCTACCATCTATGATTCTCCATAATGTTTTTGTCACATTCTTCCCGATATGCATTGTATCAAATAAATGAACTATTTTTAGGTCCTTATAGTAAGGCAACCTCATGAATTGAGTGGGATAACATTTCATTCCTCGTGGAAGCCCATTATTACTACCTTCAYGACGACGACATTGATGAAGCATAAAAAAAATTAGAAAACTATTTATCAAATGTGGTAAAATAAAATGAATAATTAAAATAAAATTTCAAAACATGATTCCATTTACGATACATAAACAAAATGTGTACTTCGAGGATTAATTCTGTCATATGAAAACTTCCATAGGCAAGGTGTCATTCTTTGTGGTTTTAGTCCAGTTTCTTGCTTTCCATTGAAAATATCTTTTTCAGTAGTACGATACTTATGGTTCTTAGAAAGGAAGTTTGTATACTCATCAAACACCTCCTTTCCTAAAAATTTTGACTGATGAGATTTCATCTTAGGACCACAAACTAGAAATGCAAATTTACCCTTTGTTTGAAGACCTGCAACAGATGGATTAATGTGAATTATTAATATATATACGAAATGATTATTTAAACAACATGCATGTTATAATCAATTAATTATATACTATTCAAGCGTGCAATATGGAACGATACATACCAAAAAAATGTGTTAGTCCTGGGGCATCATTGAAATCTCTTCTGCCCAATTGGTTTACAAATGTCATATATAGTGATGCCCTCCCATAACTTTAGTAGCTCGTTGATAAGAGGCTCGATATACACATTCATATATTTAACTTGGTACTTACCTAATTGTTTGAAATTACACAAGATTACTACCATGGTATGTATGTATACATAAATAAATGAATAAAAGATGTGCAAAAAAAGAGGAAAATGAAAAATTTAAATTCGAAAAATTAATGTAAAAAAATACCTGGAATAATCATTGTCAACATTATGTGCTCCCTATTTATTGACATTCAAGGAGGAATGTTATTCTTGATAAAAAAAAATAGGCCACACTGAGTAAACAAACCGAAGCCTTCCAAATGGATTAACACTGTCAGTTGCCAATGAAAGCCTAACATTACGAGGTTCATCTGTAAATTATGGCCATTTTGCAACAATTTCCTTAAATGCATAGCCATTTGCAGGCATTCGAAGAACGCCATCTTCAATTTTCTTTTGTGCATGGTAATCCATAAACTGTGCTATGCTTTGGTACCTGAACAGTCACTGCAAACGTGGAATTGTGGGAATATGTCGGAGAACCTTTCGAGGGACCATTTTTGTTACTTGGTTGGTTCGATATCTACTGATACCACATACTGGACATTCTGTTTTCGACGCATGTTGTCCATAATATATAATATGATCATCAGGACATGCATCTATACTTTGATACTCCATTCCAATGTMTTTCATAATGGCATGCAAATCTCGATATGTGCGAGGTAAAATATTTGACGAGGGTAACAAAAATTCACCTAACAATCTAAAACATAAAAAATAAATAGTTAATGTAAAGAATAGGGATAGTAAATATTGCATTTTTATTTTACACATTAATTAACACTAAAAAAATGGGGAATAGTCAACCTTTATGTAGATGTGAAGTAACATATTACATACCTTAGGATATGTGTCATACAAGTGTTAGACAAATGATTCGTAACTTTCAAATTCACCAGCAGCAATGTAGTGGAGAGAATATTTTCTCTTGACCCTTCATAAAGTTGTTTATTTGCCTTTTCAATCAGAGGTTCATCATAAATACCATCACTATTGTCCCCATTATCCTCATCTGGATGACCGAATAAGTATTGACTCATTTGATTTGTCTCATCATCTTGAAATATGTTATTATTGTCATCTACTTCCATGGGATCATTAACTTTATCTTCATTATCTACTTCAAGTTCTTCATCTTGTCCTACAACATCATTTCTGCTACTACTTGGTGCTTTCTGCATAAAGTTAGGGGGCAAATCTAACTTTATAATTACAAACAATCATGAAAAATTAGTGCATGTATAAAACATTATAAAAAATTGAGAATATAATAAATATTAAAACAGATAATGAATGTATATACCATCGTACGATATTCATTTGATCCCCCGTCCATGTGCCCATATTTTCTACAATGTTTTGTAGTTATTGCTATTAAAACTGTTTCGGGACGTCTAGTACAACAATTTTTGCAAGGGCAATAACATTTACCGTCACACTTTTCACCCTCTTTAATTCTTTTCCCATCTCTGATGTTTTCTAACATTCTTCCCCACATACTTATATTGAAACAAATACATGTTTTTTGTTCGCCGAGAAGACCCGCAAACCCTTTTTGAAGCGTCATTATTATAGCAAACTTGTCGCAACATCCATCAAATGAAACATATTAATAGATTTTATAACGTCGCAATTCCGAAGTTAAAAAAACCTAAGTGATCGTTAGTATTTTGACTTGGTCAGCATACTAAGGTGATCGTTGGAGGGGAAAAACCTAGTTTCCAAAACGTCGCAATTGCAACAACAATCTTCACAAACGTGGCAAGAGAGACGTCTATGTCACAAATATGGAAAGAGAGATGACTAGGTGGAAAACGTGGCAAGAACCATGTTAACGTGGCAAGAGAGATGTTAACGTGGCAAGAGAGACGTCAACGTGGAAAGAGAGAAGTCAATGTGGCAATACCGACGTTATCAGGCAATATGATTTTTTTTTTTTAATTTCCTCTATTTTGCGACAATATGGACAATTTTGTCCATAACGCCGCAAATAGAACGTCAAAATTTTTACAATATGTACTAGTGTGGGTTAATTACATTTTTTAAGTTTTATGCGATGTTTTTATATCCTATGTTACATGTTGTTTAATTATTATGTGAAACCTGAAAATAGTCACCAATATACTAGAGTACATGGTAAACTAAAAATATCATTTACAAACACATAATTTCATTTACCTTCATTAATTTTGGTTTTTGTAGTTTCTATGTATGAATCTTACTAGGTTTCTTTCGATTATTTTCTATTTTATAGATTGGGTATTGGGGAATTGAGAGTGATGTGAGAGGGAGGGGAGGAGCCATATGAGCTTCCACCTTCACGTGGTTGGCCTTGTTCAATAGAGGGCAAATTATTCTTGAAACCAAGAGAAGCTCATTCATTTTTATACCACCATAATCGTAGATGTCATCGTCGTTGTCATAGTATTGCATCAATGAAGTTTCGATGAATGTGTTTTTCATTTCTATAGAATCTTCGTTGAAACTGTTTGAAAACATGGGACTTTGTCCCATGAGTTATGTGGCAAGAAGAATGTATGTTTCCAAACTCAAATATGACTCACACACCCACTCTATATATCCAATCTCGGCCTCGTTTCATTTGAACTTTATCAGATTAATTTCATGCATGGAACTTTGAGCAATATACCCATCATCATGGTCGTGCTCTTTATTTCCATCATCGATGTTGTACAAAATCAACAACATGCCAATTAGGCACATGCGTTTAGTGGCAATAATAAGGATCTAGAAGGAATTTCATATTTAAATTTGACTCACACACCCACATGTTTCCATCATCGATTCATCATGTAAACCATAAACCCTATTTTTCTTTTCAAGTACACAAATTGGTTGTCAAAAGTTTTAATTTTTCATCATCCTTTCTTCATTTTTCTTTCAGGTTCTACATTGTATATACAATGTATGTGTGTCATAGTTGTGATGAAAAATCCCTCTTTTTCGTTCATTGTTTAATCAACACCATAAAAATATTCCCTTTTAGTACTAGATGCGGGAACATGTGTACTGTCGAATGAACTTTAAAAGGAACAACAAAAATACATTGTACTAGGAATAAACATGGGCAACAATGACCTGTGAATGGGGCCAACATTGATTTTTTTTCAAACTGTTTCTGTATGTACTGAAATTTGACATGGATAGACTAATCGCAGGCCTTAACGATATGGGAGGGTTTCTAGACTCAAATTTGATTCACACACCCACTTGTTTCCATCATTAATTCATCATGTAAACCATAAACCCTATTTTTCTTTCAAAGTACACAAATTAGTTGACACAAGTTTTAATTTTGCATCAGCCTTTCTTCATTTGTGTTTCAGGTTCTACATTGTATATACATTGTATGTGTGTCATATTTGTGATGAAAAATCCCTCTTTTTTGTTCATTGTTTAATCAACACCATACAAATATGCCTTTGCGGTACTAGATGTGGGAACATGTGTACAGTCGAACGAATTTTAAAAGGAACAACGAAAAGACATTGTACTAGGAGTATACATGGGCAACAATGACCTGTGAATGGGGCCAATGTTGAAATTTTTTCAAACTCTTTCTGTATGCACTGAAATTTGAAAAGGATACACTATTTTCATGCCTTAACGATATGGGAGGGTTTATAGACTCAAATTTGACTCACACACCCACTTGTTTCCATCATCAATTCATCATGTAATCCATAAACCTATTTTTCTTTCAAAGTACAAAAATTGGTTGACACAAGTATTAAGTTGGCATCAACCTTTCTTCATTTTTCTTTCAAGTTCTACATTGTATATACAATGTATGTGTGTCATAGATGTGATGAAAAATCCCTCTTTTTTGTTCATTTTTTAATCAAAACCATAAAAATATTCCCTTGCAGTACTAGATGCGGGAACGTGTGTATTATCAAATGAATTTTAAAAGGAACAATGAAAAGACATTGTACTAGGACTAGACATGGTAAAAAATGACCCGTGAATGGGGCAAATGTTGAAATGTTTTCAAATTGTTTCTATATGCACTGAAATTTGACATCTATAGACTATTTGCATGCCTTAATCATATGGGAGGGTTTCTGGACTCAAATTTGACTCACAGACCCACTTTTTTCCATCATCAATTCATCATGTAAACCATAGACACTATTTTTATTTCAAAGTACACAAATTGGTTGACACAAGTTTTAAGTTTGCATCAACCTTTCTTCATTTTTCTTTCAGGTTCTACATTGTATATACAATGTATGTGTGTCATAGTTTTGATGAAAAATCCATCTTTTTCGTTCATTGTTTAATCAATACCATAAAAATATGTCCTTGCAGTACTAGATGTGGGAACGTGTTTACTATCGAACAAATTTTAAAAAGAACAACAAAAAGACATTGTACTAGGACTATACATGGGCAAGAATGACTTGTGAATGGGTCCAACGTTGAAAGTTTTTGAAATTATTTCTATATGCACTGAAATTTGACATGGATCGACTATTTGCATGCATTAACGATATGGGAGGGTTTCTGGACTCAAATTTGACTCACACACCCATTTGTTTCCATCATCAATTCATCACGTAAACCATAAACCCTATTTTTCTTTCAAAGTACACAAATTGGTTGACACAAGTTTTAAGTTTGCATCAACCTTTCTTCATTTTTATTTCAGGTTCTACATTGTATATACAATGTATGTGTGTCATAGTTATGATGAAAAATACCTCTTTTTTCATTCATTGTTTAATCGACACCATAAAAATATGTCCTTGTAGTACGAGATGTGGGAATGTGTGTACTGCCAAACGAATATACTACCTCTTGGATTGGGATTATATTTACACTGTCCAATATATCTTGACATATATGTCAAGGATATCCAACATGTTATTTTCTTGCGTCATGGTCTATAAATGATTGTCATTGAAAGAAATCCATCAAGATGATATAAAGTATTGGAAGAGAGAATTTCATCGGTTAATGTGTTAAATGAAAAAATATCTACCTCCAAAAATTTTCAATGAACAAGAACACTACCTCATACACCAAGTTGAGGAGATTGAAATGTGTGAACCTATACACAGAAGGTCAATGTGGATGGTTGAGAGGAACTTGAAATCATTGAAGGATTTGGTTAGACAAAGAGCACGTCATGAGGGTTCTATGGTGGAGGGATATATGGCATATCAATCCATGGTTTATATTAGTTAGTATCTTCCTAATTTAGTAGAGACAAATATGCATGCAATGGATCACATTTAGATCCATCAGAAACTTTGAAGGGGAGAACCTGTTGGGGAAAGGTAGAATGAAGAAAGTGAGAGGTAATTAAATTGTGGAGGTAATATTGGTGAATTATGATTTTTTGATTGAGTTTCTCAAGATTCGGATGCACTACATTTATACATTGCAAACAATCTTGACTGGATTAAGGTATGGATTAAAAGATGTAAACAACATCACGATGGTATGTTATCATGGCAATAACTGCATGATTTGGTTAGAGCAGCTCGTCATAATGGATATGTCAATGTTACGCAAAGGGAAATTGATTTAGCATATATGGTTTGAAAGATGAACATGAAAGAAAATTCACCCATTTTATTCAATTATTTTATATTATATTAATGTGATTGCAGGTGTGTTTTTTTCAGATAATTTCCAAGTTATATAAATATATTTTTTAATTGACAATGCATCTTTTACATGTCTGGCATATTGCAGTTAAAACACCACAAGTCTATGTGGTGAAATGGCCATAAATTTCGCATCAAATAGTTGGATGAAACTAAGAAAATTTATGATAGTGGGATAACTACAGTATTCCAGGTCACTAATGTTTCCTTTAGGAGTGACAGACATCCCCGAGAATATGAAAATAGATATTATGGGTATTTGGATGATATAATTGAGTGTGAATTTAATTCCTTCAAATTAGTTTTGTTTGACGTCAAATGGTATAGGTTACGAATGCATGAACATCATGAGGAAAGAACTGTTATTCAACATGCCAATAGATTTCCAATAATTAAAACAATGGTGTTTGAAAGAGGACATGATCACTATGTTTTTCCTATCCAATGTGAACAGGTCTTTTACTCAAAGGTTCCATGTGAGATGGATTGGTTATTTGTTGTTAGATATGATCCAAGAGGAAGGCCAGTAAAGTATATTATAGAGGAAGAAGATGATGCACTAGAGACAGAGTAGGAATATGGGTCAATAGACAAAGAAGACAAAGAAGATGCAGTTCTTGATGATGATGTCGATGAAGATATGTTCGAAAATGACATTGATGACGATGATGATATCGTCAATCCTTTCAACACCATTTCTTAACCGAATGATGATAAATATGTCGAGTTGGATGAATAAGAAGATAAAAAATAAGGATGATTACTTATGTGGGTTATTTACATGTTTTTAAGTTTTATGCCATTTTTTTATATCGTATGTGACATGTTGTTTATTATGTCAAAACTGAAAATAGTTCCCATAGCATACGTGCTAAAGTAAAATTATCATTTACAAACACATAATTTATTTTGGTGGCAAGAAGAAGGTGCTAGATGAGATTTTGTACTTATAATTATATTCTTTATGGAGAAAACAAATACTTAGATGAGAGAAAAAAACAAAGACAAGAAACAACTGATGAAGCTTGTGTAGTTTATCAATTACTCTTTTATCAACGTTATTGCATGCCCTTGTAGTACTAGATGGAGGAACATGTGTCTCAAAGGAATTTTAAAAGAAAAAACTAAAATACATTGTACTGGGACTGGGCATGGGCAAGAGTGACTTGTGAATGGGGCCAACATTGAATTTTTTTCAAATTGTTTTTGTATGCATTGAAATTTGACATGGATAGATTGTTTGCATTCCTCGACGATATGGGAGGGTTTCTAGAATCAAATGTGACTCACACACCCACTCTATATATTTTTTCTCGTCCTCATTTCATTTGAACTTTCTCGGATTAATATCATGCATAGAACTCCCAACATACCCATCGTCATGGTTGTGCTCTTTATATTCATCTCCTATGTCATTCAAAACCAACATCATGCCAATTAGTCCCATGCGTTTTGTGGAAAGAATAAGGATCTAGATGTTATTACGTACTTAAATAGTGATTTCGTACTTATAATTATATACTTTATGGAGAAAAAAAGTACTTAGATGAGAGAAAAAAAAAAGACAAGAAATAACTGATGAAGCTTGTGCAATTTATCAAGTACTTTTTTATCGACTTTATTGCATGCCCTTGCAGTACTAGATGCAGGAACATGTGTCTCGAATGAATTTTAAAAGAAACAACTAAAAGACATTGTACTAGGACTAGACATGAGCAATAGTGACCTGTGAATGGGGCCAACATTGAAATTTTTTCAAACTATTTTTGTATGCACTGAAATTTGACATGGATAGACATTTCACATGCCTTGACGATATAGGAGGGTTTCCAAACTCAAATATGACTCACACACCCACTCTATATATCTGATCTTTTCCTCGTTTCGTTTGAAATTTCTTGGATTAATGTCATGCATGGAACTCCCAACATACCCATCGTCGTGGTCATGCTCTTTATATTCATCGCTTATGTCATTCAAAGCCAGCACCATGCCAATTTGGCCCATGAGTTTATTGGCAAGAATAAGGCACTAAATGAGATTTTGTATTTAAATAAAGATTTCATACTTATAATTATATTCTTTATATATGGAGCAAAAAAGCACTTAGATGAGAGCAAAAAGACAAGAAATAACTGATGAAGCTTTTGCAATTTATCAAGTATTTGTTTATAGATGTTATTGCATTCCCTTGCAGTACTAGATCAAGGAATGTGCATCTTGAATGAATTTTAAAAGAAACAACTAAAATACATTATACATCCCCTAAAATCCATAATCCCACTTCAAGACTTTAAACCTATATCCAAAAATATATAATGCATTATTTGTAACCTCTATAATTCCTACAACCCCTAAATTCCCTTACGAAATATAAAATTTAACATGTGTACCTCCTAACAATCCCTACAAACCTTAATTCCTTACCTTAAAACCCCTATAAAACCCATAACCTCTGTGAACCATATCCATTGAACTCTCTAATTTTAAACACAACCCCTATAAACACTATTATTCTAATCCCTAACCTATAAAACCATTAACTCCCAACCTCTCTAAACATTAGTATTCTAGTCTCTAACCACTAAAATTCTACATTGTAATGAACTCTAAACTGCTATGAACCATAACCCTATGACTTGTCATCCCTAACATATAGTACCCTTGACTCATACAATCTCTAACTGATGCAGACCCCCTATCCCTCGTAAGGGTTGTGCGACCTTCTGGTCAGGATCTTCTGGTTTCAGAGCCAAAATGGCTCTTCTGGTTCCAACTTGGAACCCTTTGAATGAAAACATAGGTCCCTCCACAAATACTCAGTTGTCTTTTCCATGTGCTAAACATGAGCTCCCACAGCACATGACCAAGAGCCATGGCCGCACACTTATCCTTCCTGCTTTTCATGAATCACGATTTCGGGTTTCACGATTTCAGGAAATCTGAGTATAAAGGATATCCCTGCTCCTCGGAATACCCGGTTTCCAAAATGCCGAAATACCGATGCCTACTCTTTCAGGTTTTCGCATTTCGCGATTTCGGGAAATCTGGGCTCAAGGGATTTCCCTGCCCCTTGGAACCCCCGGTAGCCAAAATAACGAAATGTCCCGATGCTTGTTCCTTCGATATTTCACGTTTCGTGAAATCAGGGCGCACAAAATATCCTTGCTCCTTAGAATCTTTGATCGCCGCAAAGCCAAAATGTCCCAGCGGCTATTCCTTCGGGATTTTGCATTTCGCGAAATCAAGATACAAGGAGATGTCTCTGCTCCTTGGAGTCTCCGATCACCAAAAAGCTGAAATGTCGAAATGTCCAGGCTTCTGATCAACAACTCACAACGGTCCATGGGATCGACGGTCTCGGTCGAATCACGATTTCACAATTTCGCAATTCAGGATTCTGAAAGACAATATCCTCTGTCTTTCCAACTCACAGTACACGAAGTTGCGAAATAGGTGTCAAGAAACTCTTGCCGCTAACCTCCTCACAGCTCCACCTGATCCAGCGGCCTGCGGGGTTTCGGTGTTCCTCCTCGAGGACTCTCCATTGTCCATTCAGATCTTTGAACTCCCCTCACCTTGATCTACGCAGTGTTAAAGTTTGTGCTCCTCCTTCCAATCGGATGATCTGCGGGAATTTCCACAACAATCCAATGCTCGACGACGTTCTTCCTCTGAGCTTTTACTCGATTCCGACTTAGAAGATTTTCTAATTCTGCAAAGACTTAGTCTTCGCTCCTTCCAGGGAATGAATTCCTGGTCTCGACAACACCTTCCAAAGTGTTATCCCTCCTGAGCTTTGTCTGGTTCAGACTTCGATCTCCCGTGCACTCCTTCCATCTGAGGGATTTCGATAACTTAGGTCCGTAGTGCTCCTCTCTGGCTCGATGCACACCTTGCAGAGTTTCCTATGAAGAGAAACAATTGAAACTGCCAAAAACCTTATAGTTCCATTCGCTTGTTTATAAAACAGAAAATAACAGGGAAAATGCATACTGTCCAAACATCACACATTTGGGTCAATTTTCCAATATGTTCTATTCACAAGTTCCCACTGGCTACATACACATACAAATTATAGTAGCTCAAAATTTGAGATTTTCTCCTCCAACGCAGTTTCCTTACAACGGATTTTTTTGTATTACAACTCTCTCCCTCTTTTTCTACCGTCGCTAACTAGGCTTACAAACCTTTACATAACTCAAAATGTTCCTAGGGTTTCCCCTGGCTACTTGCCTACTCTAAACCTTATCCTACGCTATCTTAGTCTAGTCGTATTTCAGAGCCGAAGTGGAAACTTCTGCTCTGTTTACAATTTCAAAAACTTGCTTCAAAGGGAAAAATCCGGCATCGGTTCAAGCGTGCCTCCGAAGGTGAATTTCGAGACTGAGTGGAGGTGGATCCCGAAATTGTTTGTGAATACTCACATTGAAGTTTCGGAGGAACTATCACGTGTTGGGTGGTCCCACCTTTGCACACTTGCCAATGATGCTCCTGCATCATACTCCCCTTGCAAAAAATTCATGGACTCCTGTCCATGAGCTCCTCTACTGACTTTCCCTGCTTCTGGATAACAGCTTCATTTTCCCAACTGGCATCTTCTATTGGGTGTCCTTTCCATTTGACTAGATACTCAAAATAAGTCTTCCTCCTGGTCTTTTTTCCAATCCTCTGATCCCGAATTTTCTCCATCTGTAGTTTCTCTTCCATAGGCATCTGCTTCTCCCACTGAATATTTCCTTGATCTTATGATCCTTCTGTGTCTTTTTTCCTGTAAGGATACAGGTCTAAAACATTGAATATGGGTGAAATTCCCACACCATCTAGCAGCTCAATCTCATAGGTGTTTTCATCAAACTTCCTCAAGATCTTACAGGGTTCTTTCTTCTTCATCTTCAATTTGTTATATGTTCCCCTAGGGAACCTTTCCTTCCTGAGATGTGCTAAAACCTGATCTCCCACTTCAAATTGAATTTCCCTGCGATGTTGATCAACTCGATGCTTTTATTTTTGGTTAGAACTCGGTAATTGTTCTTTGATATGACTATGGAGTTTCTGCATTTCAGCAGCAAAATCCTCTGCTCCAGCGCTTCTGATCTCTCCCTGTTCCAATCATCTCAACTCAGAAACTCCCCTGGGTTGCATTCCATAGAGTATTTGGAATGGGCTCCTTCCAGTGCTCTTTTTTGGTGAGTCATTATATGCAAATTCTGCTTGTGGCAGAATCTGATCCCACTAGTTATGGTGTTCAGTAAAAAGGCTTCTCAATAAGTTTCCCAAACTTCTATTTACCACCTCAGTCTTCCCATATGTTTGAGGGTGATATGTTGATCTGAAGGACAAATATGTCCCCATCTTCTTCCACAACATCCTCCAAAAATGACCAACAAATTTTTTGTCTCTGTCTGAGACAATGCTCCTGGGTAGACCGTGAAGTCTCACAACTTCTTTGAAAAACAGATTTGCAACATGTGTTGCATCACTAGTCTTCTGGCATGGGATGAAATGTGCCATCTTTGAAAACCTATCCACCACCACAAATATGGAATCGAATCCCCTTTGTGTTCTTAGCAATCCCACCATGAAATCCATGCTTATTGCATCCCAAGGCCTCTCTGGTATTGGAAATGGTTGATACAATCCAGTGTTCTGTCTTTTCCCCTTTGCACGTTGGCAAATCCTACATTTGTTTACAAAATTTATCACCTATGTTCTCATACCTGGACAATAGTATGAATTGATCAACTGTGCAAACGTTTTATCATGGCCGAAATGTCCAGCCAATCCTCCACTATGCTTCTCCTTCAGAAGATTGTCCCTCATTGAGCATCTTTGTATGCACAATTGATTTCCTATGAACAACAATCCTTCCTGAATCATATACTCTATCCATTGACTTCTATCTCTCAGTACAGGGCTTGTACATGCTTCGTAGGCCTCCTTGAAATCTGTATCATCACAATACATACCCTTAAGGTGTTCAAACCCCAAGGTCTTCACCTGGAATTCCTGCATGATCAAACATCTCTTGTTTAATGCATCAACAACCTTGTTAGCATTCCCAGCAATATGTTTTATGAAAAAAGTAAAATTTTGCATAAATTCAACCCATTTTGCATGCCTCTGGTTCAGTTTTTCTTATCTGGTTATGAATTGTAAAGCTTGGTTATCGCAATACAAGACAAACTCTTGCAGGACAAGATAATGCCTCTATTTCTTCAAATCTTGAATTATGGCATAAAACTCCTTGTCGTATGTGGAGTATTTCCTCTTAGTCTCATTCAGCTTCTCGCTGAAATAGGCAACAGGTCTGTTATCCTGACTCAAAACTGCTCCTATTGCAAATCCACTTGCGTCACATCTTACCTAAAATGTCTTTTCGAAAATTGGCAAGACCAGAATTGGTCGTTCCATTATCTTCTCCTTTAGTATATTGAAGCTCCTTTCGGCCTCCTCTGTCCATTTAAAATACTTGTGCCACTTCTTTACTATATCCATCATGGGTGCACAAATCCCACTGAAGTCTCTAATGAACTTACTATAAAAACTTGCTAAACCATGAAAGCTCCTTACCTCGAACATGCTCCTTGGTGACGACCACTCCCTGATCACTTTCACCTTCTCTAGATCCATCTTCAATTCATTCAAAGAAATCACAAAACCCAAGTAAATGAGCTCTGTCTTCATAAAAGAGGACTTCTTCAGATTGATCAATAGTTTCTCCTGCTGTAGCCTCCTCATTACTAGCGTTAGGTTCCTTAAGCACTCCTCTTTAGTCCTGCTAAAGATCAGTATATCGTCCAGATATGCAACCACGAACTTACTAATGAAATATTTTAGAATTTCGTTCATTAGCCTCCTAAAAGTGCTCGGGGCATTCGTTAAGCCAAATGGCATAACCAACCACTCATATAGACCTTCATTCGTCTTAAAGGTTGTTTTCCATTCATCACCTTCTCTCATCCTGATCTGGTGATATCCACTTTTCAGATCTATCTTAGAAAATAAATTTTCTCCACTTAAGCAATCCATTAAGTCATCCATTCTTGGTAAAGGAAATCTGTACCTGATGGTGATCTTGTTGATGGCTCTCGAGTCTGAGCACATTCTCCATCCTCCATCTTTCTTTGGGCTTAACACAGTTGGTACTACACATGGGCTCAAACTTTCTCTGACTAAACCCTTGTCTAGCAACTCTTAGACTTGGTTCCTCACCTCCTCATTCTATCGAGGTGTTAATCTGTACGCTGCTTTGTTTGGTAGGCTTGCTCCTAGTATCAAGTCGATATGATGACTGATACTCCTGATGAGCGACAATGAGTTTGGTATCTCATCCACCACTATATCAACAAAATTATCCAGCAGCTCCTGAACTTCTTTAGGTAAATCATCCACTGATGTACTCGTAAGGATGACTCTAGGATTCCTCACCACAGTGAACTACATCTCCTGTTCTTCCTTGACTTCTTCCAAGAGTTCCTTCCCACTCATGAGAAGTATGCTTGTGTTGGCTTCCTCTTTCGCTCTCTTCTCCTCCATTGGCAGCAACATATGACTCCTACCATTCTTCTCCAATGTATAAGTATTCTTCCTTCCATCGTGAATGACATTTCTGTCAAACTGCCATGGTCTTCCCAACAAAATGTGGCATACGTCCATGGGAATTACATCACATTGGATTTCATATTTATATCCTCCTACTTTAATTTCAACCAGGCATTGTTTAGTGATCATTACCTGGTGTCCTTTTTGCATCCATGAGACTTTGTATGGCCTTGGATGTCCAGTTGTCTTCAGCTCCAATTTCTCCACCATCTATGTGGATACTAGATTGTCAATGCTCCCACTGTCAATGATCACCTTGCATACTCTATCCTTAGTCTTGCAAGCTGTCCTGAAGAGATTGTTTCTCTACACTGGCTTTTCAATTTCTGCCTTTGGTTTTAAGAGAAATTTTCTCAACATCAGGGATGATCCATCCTCTGCTCCTTTTGCTTCAACATATCTTCATCGTGCTTCTAAAATGTGAGCTTCTCCTCCTTCCTTATTCTTCTCGGGACATTCCCAAGACATCTGCCCTATCTTTCCACAGTTATAGCACCTTACTCCTCCTCTGCCTCTTCCTCTAGAAGAGTTTCTTCCACCATTTTGTCTTCCTCGTGAACTTCCTCCTCATTCTGAGTGATTGTGTGGTTTCTCAGCCTTGTCCTTAGACTGATGTTCTCTATCACGGTTAAATCCCTTTCTTTTTCTTGGGACCAAGCCTTTACCTCTTCCTCGTTGGTTCTGTTTTCTGGCCAGCTTCTCCTCTGCCTTCAGTGCAAACTGATAAGCATCTTTCACAATCGTCACTGACATCATGCTAAGCTTGTCCTGGATTTTATATCTCAAGCCATTTATATATCTGGCGACTTTTTCTTCGTCTCTTTCCCTTTGTGTAGTTCTAATGTTCAGCCTATAGAACTCCTCGGTGTACTCCTTGACTGTCATCCCTTTCTGTATTAGGTTCTGTAGCTTCCTGAACATATTGATCTGGTAGTCTTTGGGTATGAACTTAGCCTTTAGTTTGGCTACCATCCTATCCCAACTCTTTATCCTCTATTTCCATTTACTTCTCCTCTCAGCCTGAAGTTCGTCCCACCACAATGTTGCATGCCATTTTAGCTTGGTGACTACCTACTTCACCTTCTTTTCCTCATCGACATCTTCATAGTCAAAGTGTTTGTCCATGGACCTTATCCAGTCTAGTAGTTCTTCAACATCTAGATTTCCATTATACATGGGGACCTCTATCTTAGCTCTACCTCCCAATCTGGCAACTGCTCTCAACAAACGTTCTTCTGCAGCATCCTCTCCTGCAGCTTCCTCAACCTCAACCTCTTCACTTTCTACATCACTGACATCCCCAACGTCAGGTGCTCTTCTTTGTGCTGCTTCCATTGCTTCCATTCGGGCGTGAAACTCTCGCATCTCCCTCTCCACAACATAGTTGGCAAAAGGTGGATCTTGTCTTCTTGGCGGCATTATGCCAACTATCTATCACACACAGAGTACAACTCCAAGTTCTCTGTCTCCTTCTTTTCCTCCTTCGCCTGAAGTCTACAGACGAAAATATTTAGGCTATGATACCACCTGATGCAGACCCCCTATCCCTCCTAAGGGCTGCGCGACCTCCCGGTCAGGATCTTCTAGTTCCGGAGCCGAAATGGCTCTTCTAGTTCCAACTTGGAACCCTTCGAATGAACACATAGGTCCCTCCACAAATACTCAGTTGGATTTTCCACGTGCTAAACGTGAGCTCCCACAACACATGACCAAGATCCGTGGCCGCACACTTATCCTTCCTGCATTTCATGAATCATGATTTTGGGTTTCGCGATTTTGGTAAATCCGAGTACAAGGGATATCCCTGCTCCTCGGAATACCCGGTTGCTGAAATGCCAAAATACCGGTGCCTACTCCTTCGGTTTTTCATGTTTCGAGATTTTGGGAAATCTGGGTTCAAGGGATTTCCCTGCCCCTTGGAACCCACGATAGCCGAAATACCGAAATGTCTCGGCGCTTGTTCATTCAGGATTTTGTGTCTCACGAAATTAGGGTGCAAGGGATATCCTTGCTCCTTAGAATCTCTGGTCGCCGAAAAGTCGAAATGTCCCGGCACCTATTCCTTCGGGATTTCGTGTTTCACGAAATCAAGATACAAGGAGATGTCTCTGCTCCTTGGAGTCTCCGGTCACCGAAAAGCCGAAATGATGAAATGTCCCGGCATCTGATCAACGACTCACAACGATCCCTGGGATCGACGGTCTCGATCGAATCACGATTTTGCAATTTCGTGATTCAGGATTCTGAAAGACAATGTCCTCTGTCTTTCAAACTCATAGTACATGAAGTCACAAAATGGGTGTCGAGAAACTCTCGCCGCTAACCTCCTCACATCTCCACCTGATCTGACAGACTGAGGGGTTTCAGTGTTCCTCCTCGAGGACTCTCCACCATCCATTCAGATCTTTGAACTCCCCTCGCCTAGATCTACGTAGCATTAAAGTCTGTTCTCCCCCTTCCAATCGAATGATCCGTGAGAATTTCCATAGCGATCCAACGCTCGACAGCATTCTTCCCCCTGAGCTTTTACTCGATTCTGACTTAGAAGATTTTCTAAGTCTACGAAGACTCAGTCTTCGCTCCTTCCAGGGAATGAATTCTTGGTCTCGACAACACCTTCCAAAGTGTTATCCCTCCTGAGCTTTGTCTGGTTCAGACTTCGATCTCCCGCACACTCCTTGCGTCTGAGAGATTTCAATAACTCAGGTCCGTGGTGCTCCTCTCTGGCTCGATGCACACCTTGCAGAGCTTCCTATGAAGAGAAACATTTGAAACTTCCAAAAACCTTACAGTTCCATTCGCTTGTTTATAAAACAGAAAATAACAAGGAAAAAGCACAGAGTCCAAACATCACACATTTGGGTCAATTTTCCATTCTATTCTATTCACAAGTTCCCATTGGCTACATACACATACAAATTACAGTAGCTCAAAAATTGAGATTTTCTGCTCCAACGCAGTTTCCTTTCAACTGATTTTTTTGTATTACATCTCTCTCACTCTTTTTCTACCACAGCTAACTGGGCTTACAACCCTTTACATAACTCAAAATGTTCCTAGGGTCTCCCCTGTCTACTTGCCTACTCTAAACCTTATCCTACGCTATCTTAGTCTAGTCGTATTCCAGAACCTAAGTAGAAACTTCTACTCTGTTTACAATTTCAAAAACTTGATTCAAAGGGAAAAATCCGGCACGGGTTCAATCGTGCCTCCGAAGGTGAATTTCGGCACTGAGTGGAGGAGGATCTTGAAATCATTTGTGACTGTTCACGTTGAAGTTCCATAGGA
>JZKD02S0274422.1:126653-138065 GCA_000966675.3 Picea glauca
TTCCCATTGGCTACATACACATACAAATTACAGTAGCTCAAAAATTGAGATTTTCTGCTCCAACGCAGTTTCCTTACAACTGATTTTTTTGTATTACATCTCTCTCCCTCTTTTTCTACCACAGCTAACTGGGCTTACAAACCTTTACATAACTCAAAATGTTCCTAGGGTCTCCCCTGGCTACTTGCCTACTCTAAACCTTATCCTACGCTATCTTAGTCTAGTCGTATTCCAGAACCGAAGTGGAAACTTCTACTCTGTTTACAATTTCAAAAACTTGCTTCAAAGGGAAAAATCCGGCACGGGTTCAATCGTGCCTCCGAAGGTGAATTTCGGCACTGAGTGGAGGAGGATCTTGAAATCATTTGTGACTGTTCACGTTGAAGTTCCATAGGAACTCTCACGTGTTGGGTGGTCCCACCTCTGTGCACTTGCCAACGATGCTCCTGCATCACTAATCCATGTAAATCCTATAATCCTAAATTCATGTACATGTACTCTCTATAATTCATATCTCTCTATCCTTATAAATTCTTATCAACATCGTCCTTTAATTACTATCACAACTAACCCTTAATTCTTATAATTTCTAAACCCTTGGTTGTAATAACCCTTAACATCAAAAATATATAATGCAAAATTTGTAACCCAATAATGCCTACAACCCATAAACCCCCCTAAGGAATATAACATTTAACATGTATAATTCCTAACCATTATAGCCACTTACCCTAAAAACAGTAATAAATACAATTCCCAAGCCATATATCCCTTAGAAAATATAACCTATAACCTATAACATTAAACCCTTGACCCTCATAACCCCTTATACCTAACCCCTATAACCCTTAACAAATAGCCCATCTAAATATTATGTTATAACTCCTAATACCTTAAAAAATTAACTTGTATCACTCCTAACCTCTAACACTTATATAAATCCCTTATGACCCCTAACCATCATCCCTTATAACCTATAAACCATCTAAGCCTTAACCTCAATGATAATCCCTAACCCATATAACCCATATAATTCCTAAACCCCAACCTACATAGCTCTTACAATTGGTTTGTTCAACATAAACCTTACAACCACTAACACCTAACTCATATAAACCTTAAGGCTATATCTCTTTTAAACTAATCCATATGAAATCTTAACCCTATATCTCTATATACTTTACCCACGATTATTCCCTCTGGTCTTCATCTTGTGAAAAGAAAAACATCTAATCTATAACATATAACTCCTAACCTACAACACTTATCTACATCCCTTATGACCCCTAACCATAATCTATTATAAACCATAAACCATGTAACCCTTAACCTAAAAAATAATGATAATCCTTAACCCATGTGACCCATAGGCCCCAATCTACATAACTCTTATAATTGGTATGATCAACATAAAACTTATAACTAGTAAGATATAACTCCTATAATCCTTAATGTTATATCCATTTTCAACTCACCCATATGAAACCTTAAACCTATATCCCCTTATAACCCATAACCCCTAAAATCAATAACTATCCCACTTTAATAATTTAACCCTATATCCAAAAATCTATAATGCATAACTTTTAACCCCAATAATACCTATAACCACTAAACCCCCTTTAGGAATATAGCATTTAACCTATATAACTCCTAACCATTATAGTCACTTACCCCAAGACCACTAATCACTAAAATTCTCATAAATATGGATTCACAAAAATAATCTCAATGAAATATACGGGAATATAATATAAATGATTAATTATAAATGGCCCACTATATAATATATAATTATTTATTAAATATGTGTTATACATAATATATAATTTATATATTTATATTTTAATTTATATAATTTATATTAATTATATTTATATTTAAAATTTATATATAATTTATATATTTATATTATATTTTGTTATAATTAATATAATATATATTATATTATGTAATATGAAATAACAAAATATAACAAAACTTGAACGAAACCAAACCTGCGAGGTCATGGCCGAGTGGAGACATCCGAGCTCCCGACAGTGACAAAGAGAGCATTGAACCCGACAACAAGAGAGAACCCAAGAATCTTGAACTCGACGGTGGATTGACATGCACATGGAGAGACATTCCAGCTCCTGATAGCAATAGAGGAGGCCTTAGACCACTAACACACAACACAAGAGATAGAGGAGGCCCTAGCTAGCTCACAGTGTGAGCGACAAAGGATACACTAGCTAGTATACAATGCAAGCGACATAGGATACCCTAGCTAGCCTACAGTGTGAGCGAAAGAGGAGACCATAGTGACAATAGACACGAGCAATGTTGCCAAAATCGGTAATTTTTCCTTTTACTATGGATGCTGAAGTGAATGAATTGTTTGGTTCATTACAAAGTTGCTCTGAGTTTGGTTACAATGGTTGATGCTAGAAATTTCAACCCTGATGAAGCATTGATCTCTCGTCTTCTTTTCTGAAATCACTTTCCAACATCACCCCTTGACACATACTAATATTGATGGTTAGAGGTTTAAGTTTTGGGTGTATCAGAGAAATTTTGGCATGGTGGAACTCAACCCTCTGGATGCATTTTATGCTTGGAGAGCAAGATACATGACAATGAAACACACTTCCTAAATTTGAGTTATGATCTTTGCAAGTCTAAGTTGGTATTTTAGATTGTATCCAAGTTGTCTGAATAAATGTCTCAATGAAAATTCCTAGATTCACACAAAATCCTTAGGAATATTTGTTTTCAAGATGGTTTATATTCACATTAGCAAGTGGTGTACGCTTGTAAATACACATTCTCAGTTATGAAAATAAATTTAGCGATTTGTTTTTAAATTTTATATTTGTTTCTAGCGTCAAGTTGATTATATAAGGTTGCATATGAACTATTTCATGAAACGGGTGAATGAAAAAAATCTTATCATTGGTTTGTTTGTATGACTGTGTTAAGGCTTAGACCATGATCTGGAACCCTTATCCATTACCATCCTTTGGGGTATGCTTGGTATGTTGATACATGTTCAAGTAAGGGCACACACTAATTAAATTTGTAACACAAAACACTTACAATTTGTACCAAGCAACCAACATGTTGGAGGTACCTATTTTACTAATTCATTTGTTGCATATCGAATGTTCTATATTGTTGGAGTTTATTCCATCCTCATACCCTACTAGCTTACCTCTTTTTCTAGCTAGAAGGAAAGCTACAAAATTTCAAATAGATACAACATTGAAAAGGTGAGGCAAACCAATAAGAAAACAAGACATGTCTGGACCAACCTGGGCCAAAGTAAACAAACCCAATGGATGTTGAAGGTGACTAAAGAGTGAACATAATAAGGAAAATAGGTCACTTCATGCAAGATCATGCATTAAGTAATTTTTACATATTGTATATACTATAGATCAATCTTTGTGGTTTTTACATAATGTATATACTATAGATTAATCTTTGTGGTCCACCATTATGTTTCAATCCTCTGTGGGATTATTCCAAATTATTGTATAGAGTAGTATATTTCTTGTATTTGTCCTTCTCAAGTTTTATATAAATGGAAATTAATCACCTTTAGGAGCTCTAGAAAGGAACACCTGAAATGAAACCCCGTCCCTTTCTCTGTGTTCATTCCCTCCCTCTTTTCCTCCCTATATTATCGACATCCTCACTTCAAGTCACCTTTGGTTTGCCCTTGTTATTTCTACCTCACCTTGATTATTTTGATGTCCTTGTGGTATTCATATTTTATTTTCTCATGGCCCTCATATCCTTTCCATTTAGTTATTAATTTTTAGTTCTTAATTCTTATTTCTTTCTATATTTAGTCACCTATCATTCCTTTGTTGGATACTCCATTATTACCACTTTGCATCCCACTCTTAGCAAGTGGATCCATTTCCCTCAGTAGTTCCTCCATCATTTCTACATATTGCATCTAATACATAGAATGTTAGTACCTGACCATATATAATCCATCTTAGTACATATTGAATCTGAAAATATATAATCCCAAAACAAGATTCTACCTCTCGACATGGCACTTCCCTAATACAAGATATTTCATATAAACAAGACACTGCTATGAAACAAAATGTATGTTCTCAACTTAACACTTTTCCTTCTCGACCCAAATCTAAGTCTAAATTAGATACATTTGGAGTATTTCCCCAACCCAGTAGTGGGATGATGTGCCTCTTGATCCCATCAAGACTTCATCCTATTTCATAGGTAGTATTAACATGGGCTCTAAAAACTTACATAATGAATCCTTTCTAGCACACTTTGACTACAATGGGTGGTATCCATTTAGTTACCAATATGACATCGATGCCTCATCCTCCCCACACAATCCCTCAATGACCAAGTGACATTATTCCTTGTAATTTTCCTATGTTGGAACCTCTTCCTTTACAATAGATCCTTCCTCCTTTATCCATGGAATCTACCCCTTCTTTCTCTTTTTCATCCAAGATCCCTTAGGTTGGAATTCCTATCCTTATTTGTAGGGAACTCCATCTTACTACCTGTCCATTTGATGGTTCTTTCTAGGTAGTCTTACCCATGTATTTCTCCTCCATTATCACCTTGATATTCTTAGGGTAACACCTACTCTCATTTTTTTCTTCCCCCCTTCCATTTGTCTCGTCCCCTAATCATAGCTATCATACCTTTATTATTCATGTCTCTTCTTTACCTTATCCTTAAGATTCCTAGGGAAAGGTTTTCCTCTCTTCCTTGTCTTATCTTTTCTCTTATTGACCACCTATTTCCTCGACCTGTTCATCTTTGATTGTCTCCCTTTAGTTCATTTTCTTGACTAGGGTTGAATTCAAGACAACATTCCTTAGTTGAGACTAGTCGCCACTCCCTTGCTATCTTCCCTAAGAGGTTATCTTTGGCGGTTTCATCCTGTAGCCTATAGCTATAAGGTCACCTTCATTTCCATGAAATTTCCTTCCTCTCAAGGCTCTCCTCCTACCTTCGATGGTGCTTAATTAAAGTTGTTTCCTTATGTTCCTTTTCCATCCTCGTGCTAACATATCCACCTCATGCCTTAAATGGTGCCTTTCTAGAATAAATGGCACATGCCCTCACTAATGTCACCTTAAAATTAATATTAGTGCTTTCAATGGTTCCTTTCCAAAATATTGATAATATCACCTCACCATCATCAATGCCTTTGATGGTTCCTATTAACATAATCACGTCATGTCTTCATTCATGTCACCTCACGATAATTCCACCTCTAATGCCCTCACTAGTTGTAGGCTAGCATTTCCAAATTTCACCCTCCCTCATAATAGTTGTTTCCTCTCACCTCTCTTTCCTTCACTAGTTCAACCCTAGTGTGGTATCCTCTCACCTCTTGTCTCCTCTCTCTTTCACATTTTCTTGAATGTTTTTCTCTCATGGTAATTGTTGTCACTATCCCTTCCCTACTTAAGAAAATTTGTTAACCTTTTTTTGTAGGAACATAGATTTCTTGGGTACTAAGATCACCATGTTTAAACCTCTTATGTCTTGGCAAGGTTAGGAATTTCCAGAGAACATAAAAATTTGAAATCCTTATGTGGAATTCCTCTTATGAAACAAGGATTTGTATCATTTTTTCTTTATTACATTGTTCTTTTCAGTGTTTGATGTGAACACATTTATTCACAACATGTGGGTTCATGTTTAGAAAAAACCCCTTTATGAATGAACGTGATAAGATATTGGTCAACAAGGTGAAGCCCCCGTGATCCTTATGAGTATTTAAGATGTGTATGGTGGTATCTATAATCATAAAAGTTTACTATGTTAGAAATGATGGAATTTGATTCAATGTTGTATAGGTGTAATAAGTGAGCTATGACATTTGCATGATATATTTAAAATTTGGGTAAATTTTCTTCGATTTATCTGGATAATTAGCTCATACTTTTTGTCATTAGAAGTGCACACATAGTAATCTATCAAGAATTTATTTATTTTCTTAAAACCTATTGCTCCTTCCCATAGCTAGTTTTCATCGAAGCTGAAATTCTTGCATTTCATTTTCCTCTTGCATGGTTTAAAGAGTCAATTCGAAACACCATTAGTTTCACGACCAGTCCTTTGAGTAACAACAGCCTAAAATCAACTGCTAATTAAAATTTATCTAGAAAATTTTCTAGGGCTCTTCAAACCCATCTTAGCTTAGGTGTAGAGCTTTGGAATAGGATTGTGAGAACAACTTTCCAAAGCTGCTAAACAAACATAAATCTTTGAGTTGGGGAGTGAAATCTAGTTGTTATATCATTGACTTTAGGAATCCATTCTAACAAAAGGGTCAAGCACAAGGTCACATTGGGGCCAACGAAGTAATCAACCCTGCTTTGTTGGCCTTGGTGTCGACTGTTGACTGTCCCCCCTCTACTTTGGTATAGTAGGTGGTACCATAGAGGTCATAATCTTTTAGAATTCCTACCCAAGGTGACAATACAGGGAAGGTGGTGTTGTACCTGGGATCGACATTGGCTAGACTCACGCAGACTCCTTGGAGGGTTTCCCACTGCTCGGTGAGGTAACTTGCACTAGGGAATTAATTCGTTAAGAAGATTTTCAACGTAAATTTCCCACCCACCGAAACTCATCCCCTTCGCGCATCGATCCCTCGATGTTGGATTCCATCACCAACTAGCGCTTATTTTTTAGAAAGTTTGTTTGCATGCTTGACTCCTAGATTAATTAGTGTGTGCTATTTTTTCTCCTTAGTTGGCCTTAGGATTGAGTCTGTGTCTAATGGCATCAATTATGAGGTAATTTCTCATTTGATCAATACAAAATACGGATACGGTTAAAATAAAAGGGAATAAAGAGGTAACAAATACCTCATACATAACTTACGTCTTATAATTAGGAAGATGTTGTCAAAGTAAGGAGAATGTTAAGGGAATGTTTGACACCTTAATCCAAGCATATAATTGTTCACCTCTCATCCTCTTTTCATTTATGTTTTATTCTAAGATTTTAGAGGTTTTTTTTTAATGTTATTTTTTATTAGTTATGCTCATTTTTTTTTAATCATGACGTAGAATAAGTATTAGCTAAAGTAGTCAAGGGATATGTTGTTATGCTAGTTGCGTTGAGGTTTAATTATTATCGCTTGGTGCATATTCTTTGCATAGACTATGTATGGAGTGAGAAGAGTAATTGGTTGAATTATTGTACCCATGAAGGATTTAGTATAGGATTGAGGATCACTTTTGTAAACTCATTGGGAAACTTGAGTAAGTAAATTATACATACACATGATCATACTAAGGATGCCATTCCACATACATTGAAACACATGTACATATTCAACATGCCATTATTTTGGTGTCCCCATCCTACAGACTTCCAACCATGGGATAGGTATCCATTCCTAGGCCATTAAAAGTTTGGCCCTCAATAGACCATTTCACTATATCAAAGTAGGGTTGGCATTCAATATAGACTTGGAATGGTTTAAACATATGTCAATGAAGTATCACATTCATTAAAATAACTATATATAATCCAACACAAGAAAGAAGCTTTCTATATCTACAACTTAAGATCAAGACATTTGCCCCTTACCAAACCCCTCCCCCCACAATAAAAATGAAAGTAAGGTAGAGAGACAAATTGAAATCCAATTCTACTTCTTGTTTCATCCTTCCTTATTGGTTCTTCGAGTGTCAACCTTAGTGAGTTACTCTTTAAGGAGTGAGAAGATATAATTGGTCTTGTTTTAGAAAACCTAGAATATTACCCTTTTTTAGAATCATTGAAAAGAAATAAGTTTCTTATTTATTATATCCCTTGAATGGATGGGACAAAGATAGGGAAGATGTGATAGAGGAGAGAAATATTGAATACCATTAAATTGCATACTCATATGAACAAATAGAGAACTTATGTTTTAACATAATTGTTGGGCTCGAGATATGATCACTTGTATGACGGTTATTATACACTTTTGCCGCATGTAAATATGTGTTTTTCATATTTTAAAGGAGCTTTTTGAAGAATTCCATGATAAATTGGTATGATCAACATAAGGTACGTGTAGTTCATATTTAATGATTAAATCAAGTTTAATTCCTCATGTTCTATGATTTCCAAGAGTTAATTCGTGTTTTTCTGTTGTTACAAGGAAAAACACACCATGTTTCCAGTTTCGGCACTTGATCCAGCACTCGTTCCAGCACTCGTTCCGGTACCCGATCTGGCACTCATTCCAGCACTCAGTATTGCACAAAAACACAAAACGAGTTGGCGGTTATGGCATTGGTGGCCAGTGATGGACAAATCAGGCACATGGGTTTTCTTCATGATCGCCCCCTCCAGCTACTCAGATCCCAAAAACTCGGATTTAGTTGTCCAAGAGGGCGATTATTGTCTCATTCTGTTTCGGCAGTTAGGGCATCATTTATTGTAATTTACCAATTTTAGAAGTGGTTCGAACCTCCTGTGGTCGACCACTTGGCATGTAAACATTATAAATATTGCTAGGATGATCATAAGATTGTTAAGAAGTAGAAGAATTAGTGTGTTAGAGGCAAATACGATTTTGGCTCTGTTGTGCCATTTTCATTTTGCCAGAATTGTGTAAAACTGTGTTTTTAAGTTTTAATGGTGAAATCGTTGTGTTGAAGTTCGTGGTGTACCTTTGAAGAGTAACCACGACTATTGGGGGGGGCACCAGCAGTTTGGGTAACCATCCTATGTATTTACTTGTGAATTAAATAACGTAGATATATTTTTATTTCTTTTCATGTACATGAATTATCATTTCGTTTTCTCATTGTATAAATTGTTGTTATAGTTTAATTGTGTTAGTTTCCTTTTGTAGGTTACTATGAAGGAGTTTTGTTAGTATGCAATGAGTTCTTAGTTAGTATAGATAAGCTTAATCTTAAGCCACTAACCCCCGTGTGATTAAATAATAGACTAGAATTTGTGTATGCTGAAATAGATTAGTTAGAGTTTAAAACAAAGTTTTAATGCATGCTTTCTTTGGCAGGGTTTCGATGGATGGGTAGTGTTAGTCTTAGTTTTTATTTTCAGATTGCTTATTTGATTGCTGCTTAGTTTTGCTTCTTTAGTTGCTGGTTAGTTTCCCCATTTCATTACTTGTCATATGCTGGAATATTGTTATTTTTTGTTTATAAGAATTTCTCTTTTTGCAAATTTGAATTATTAAATAGAATTAGTTTAGTTTACTTCATGCAATTTCTTTCTTAGACCTAGATTGCAATTTCAATTCTTAGTTAATTATTGAGTTTAGAGTAGTATGAACTTGCTTCATTAGCCTAGAATGCAATTGAATTTATTAGAATAGTCTCTTTATATTGTTGATTAATGCATGATAGTTTCTTGCTTATCATAGATTAAAAATTAGTTGTTAATCTTTATTGCTTTCAATAGAATAGATTTCCTTTCATGCATTGCATTGAGCATTTATATTTCCTTTCAGGCATTAGAAATAGTTTTGCATTAGGCATTTAGTTCACTTGCCTCTTAGGCTAGATAGTTGTTCAATGAGATGTTTTACTTGCAGTAGTTAGTTTCCTTTGCTTACTTGTCTTTTGCTTTAGTAGGTTAGTTAGGTGCCTTTGCTTACTTGTCTTTTTCTTTAGTGGGTTAGTTAGGTGTCTTTGCTTACTTGTCTATTTGCTTTAATAGGTTAGATAGGTGCCTTTGCTTACTTGCTTATTTATTTGCTTTCATAGGGTAGTTTCTCATTGAATGTAGGTTGGCAAGTTAAATAAGTTTGTTTTTGTCATTTGCTTATTATGCTTGGTAGTTTGCTTTTGCTTATTGTTAAACTAGTTTTCTTTACATAGAGTTTTCATTTTCTTTCTTAGGGACTATCCATCGACCCTTGGCCTAGAAGTACTTAGGTTACATAGTTTTAATTTGCTTAGTAGGGTTTGCTCATTAGATAGGTTTTTCTTGAGTAGAGTAGCTTGAGATAGTTGCCTCCCTTAGTTAGACTATACTCCTACCAGCCTTCTACCTTTGGCATATATTTTGATACAACTCTAAGTTTACTTACCCCGAGTTGACAATTTAATTAAGGGTTTTTAAGTGTCGTTTTAGTGCATATATAACACCCATCATTTTTGGCGTCGTTGTCGGGGAGTTGTCTCAAGGTAAGAAGTAGTTAGGAAATAGATCATCCTTAGACCTTAGCATTAGCTTGGTGGCGGGGGAACTTTAAGATGAGGGGTAAGAACGTGCGCATCTACTATAGCAGGTTCCCCCAAACCCAATGGTAGTTTTTCTTTTTGTTTTTGTTTTCTTTCATGAATAAGACCTAGAAACCAAATGGTAGATTTTTCTTTTGTTTTTTCTTTCTTTCATGAATAGGCCTAGAGACCCACAAGGTAGATACATTAAATCTAAATCAGACCTTTCAGACAAGATTCCTTCCGATCTCTTTGGGGGAAGAAACATTCCACTCATAAGCTCTGCAGACCAATACCGAAAAACAAGAGCTATCTCAACCCAAAGAGCTAAAGTAGTCTCTAAAAGAGACTAAAACAGGGAGCACTATAGAACAAAAAATTGAAGCACCAATAGTATTGGTACAGGAGGCAAGACCACTCGAGCCTTCCACAGAACCAAACAATACAACCTTTTCTTTTACACCACCATCAAGATATCCTAAATTTTTGGCCATCATCTTTGTGTGAACCAAGTTTTATCAAATGGAAAGATGAACTCAAAAGAAACCATTAGCTTGAGGGAACTTTCTCAAATCCTAGCAGCAGTCGGGATTTCTTCTTTTCAAGAAGAACATATTTTGGTAGCAGCCAAGAACTTGTCTACGTCTCCGTAAATATTAGAAGAGTCAAGGTCCTATGAGCTACAAAATGATTTCCTTGCCAAAATGTGAAGGAAGCTGAAAAATTATGGACTACATCCAATGGAGAGCAATCATTAAGACCTAAGATTGAGGAGTTCTCAACATACATCTCAGCAGATCCTTTATGTACTTCAGAAATTAATCATCGAGAAGAAGAGGATCTACATAGCATGATGAAGGAGAGCATAGAAATTATTGTTGATGAACATCAAGATTACATTGAAATTTGGTTTCAAGAGGTCATCAGGCCACAATACTATTCTCTTATTCAACACCTTTTGATGCCAAAACAAGTAGGTTGGTTGGTTCTTCATATCCAGGTAATCATTGCAGTAACTTTTTAATATATGGATATGAGTATGTTTCTTATCTTGCTCCGCACATGGTTACACTGGAAGAGTTCTTACACTTCAATAAATATTTTCCCTTTCTTTTTAGGTAGGGTAGGATAGTAAATAAAAGCTACATGTTGTTAGTTTAGCTTAGAAGTCTAATGCAGCCTCATTTTACATTTTCTTTTAATAAAACAACTATGAGATACA
>JZKD02S0274422.1:182610-192655 GCA_000966675.3 Picea glauca
TTCTAGGAGCTTGGGAACTAGTTGGGAACATCCCCAATTGGCTGGGAACTCTTTTGGGAACTTGGAAGCTTTTTGGGAGCTTCAACATCAAAAAAATGGGAGCTTGGGAAATAGTTTCCTAAAAGAAGAGCTTTAAATTAGAATTATATTAAATTAAAATGTAAATATATTTATTCCTTTATTACAAATACATAATTTCTTACAAATATTTTCATTGTATTTATTCAAAATATCACTATAAAAGTAAGATTAAACTAATCAACCAATCATATCATTGACTTTTATTGTATTTTCATATTAGTCTAGTAGTATTATTTTGTTTTTTTCAATAAAAAAAGAATAATGCTTCAAATTTACAAAGATGTTTAAAGTTTATATATGTAAAGTTTAATTTTAAAAAGATGTTAATTTTAATATTTATGGATATTAAAGTTTCATTATTGTGTTAAATATATTCATATAATTACTAGCACGAATTAAATTAGTAATTTTAATATTGTAGTTGTTGCAATAGGAGAAACATTGTCCTCGATTCAACTTCAATTTTATTGAAATAAGATTTAAAATGTATGAATATCTTTATACATTGTAATCTAAAGTATCATTGTAATCTAAAATATTTTTTATATTTTTTTAATATATATTATTGCGGCTCCCAAATTCAAGTTTCCTATAAATTTGAAGGAAACTTCTATTGGTTCCAGACACTCGTATCCATGTTCCCAAAGTTCCCACATTTCGGAAAATCGTGCAACATAGGAAATAACATAAAATTTTAATTAAAATTAAAACAAAAAAAATATTACAAACCTACATATTATTGGGGTGTCGTGGAGGGTGATGTCCAGCATCGCCCCAGCGCCCACGGGATAATCCTTGGTCCCACAGGGCCAAGTCTTAGCCCGTGGGGGCTGGGGTGATGTCAGGAATCACCCCAGCCCCCAGGGGCTAAGCACTAGTCCCACGGGGCCAAGGCTTATCTCGTCGGGGCTAGGGAGATGGCAGACATCACCCCCCACGACATCCATGATGTCGAACCGCATGGACTGGTTGGGCATCGTGCGTTCCATGGGGGGTGATGACAGACATCACCCTAGCCCGCACATGCTAAGCCTTGGCCCCGTTGGACCAGGGCTTAGCCCCTAGGGGTTGGGGGGATGCCCAACATCACCCCCATGGCCTCCCTTCACCGGTGCATATGTTTTTTTTAATTTGTTTGTTTTTTCATAAAATTTTACATATTTTTAAGTTTTTTAATAAAAATATTTTTTTTTTGTAATTTTATGTTTTTTTTTTAAGTTTTTTGATAGTTTAAGTGTGTTGATTTGTTTTTTTTCATATATATTTTTAATTGTTCTTTGTGTTTTTTAAACTTTTCTAAAGTTTTTGAGCCATAAATTTGTTTTTTAACCTTTTTTTTGTTTTTTTTTCTAGTTTTAACTTTGTTTATATATTTCTTTTGTTTTTGTTTTTGTTTTTGTTTTTGTTTTTGTTTTTTTTTTTGTTTTTGTTTTTTTCCTTAGTTTTTTATGTTTCTCTTTTATCTTTTTTTTTATCTTAATTTTCTTTTTTTTTTTTTTTTTTTTTTTATTTTAATTCTTTTTTTTTTTTTTCTTTTTTAGTTTTTTTTTTTATCAAAAAAAATTAAATATATATTTTTTTTTTGTTAAATATTAAAAATAATGTTATTTAACTAAAAAAAATTATATGTATTGAAGTAAAGGTAAACAATGTGTTAAAAATGGTGTTTTCCACTATATTTTAAAAGTATGGAACAATAAATTAATTAAGGAGACACAATTATATGAAAAATCGTAATTTCAAAAAAGAAAATGGTGAAAAATACTTTTAATATTAAAAGAAGCATGGAAAAAAAATGTTGAATTAAAAAAAAAAAAGTTGAAAATTTTGAAAAAAGATAAAAAAAAATGTGGAAACATTATGGAACGAAAATTTTAAAATATCGAAAAACCACCTAAAAAAGGAGAGGTAGTGCTACCTGTAGCACCATTTTTAAAAACGGGGTAAAAAATTGGACCCCCCAAAAAATGAGAACTCTGTAGAGTTCTCGTTAAGTTGGTAACTATGTTATATGCATAGACAATTTAGTGTGCATAGACAATTTGGCTATGTGTTTTTAATGTGCATTGGCATATGCATAGATAATTTTCATGGCTCTAGTTTCCACTTTGTCAAGTTTATTTTTCTTGGTGCTATCAGTTTTCTCTTCTTTTTCTCAAACATTAATTGTTTGACATCATTTAGTTGACTTGAAATATTCATTGAAGTTGTGTTTATGTCTACTTTTGATCTCTATTTACAAGTGTCTGGTGCTTTTCATTGTAATAGGCTAGCCTCAAAATTGACCATATAAAAAATATTTGCAAAAAGAATACATGGAAAAGAACATTGTCAAAAAAAATGTAATAACAAGAAGAAAACATTTGGAATATTTGCAAAGAATGACCATACCAACATCCACACACCTCATTGATGGTGATAATGGTTTGTGGGGATATTTTTTTTCATCAAATGGTTATCTAGGTGGTTGAACATTAGTATTTTTATTTGGTCCTTTAGAAGGGGCACAATCTATCTCCATTACAATGCATCAAATCTTAGGTTATTCTATAATATTATGTCCCATGATCAAAAACCTACAAATGGACATTACAATCCCACTACTTGTTTACAATCTTTGGGTTTTTCACACCTTCTTATTACTAAATTGTTCGTATTTCCTTATTAAAAAAAAACTCTGCAAAAGCTTGACCAATAACATGCATAGAACAAGGAAATTGTCAGTCTAGAACAACAACTTATATCTCATGAAAAAAACATGTTCTAGTTCAAGCTTCTGCATTTTTTTATAATTTTATATGAATTTCTCAATGCTAAGGCGTTATTTCATTAATATTGCATTTTTCTTCTAGTTTATCCCAATGTTTTCTTGCATTTGTATGTCCATTGTTAAACAATGATCACATATCAATATGGTTGTTAATTGTGCTTATACATGCACCAAAATGTATATTTCCATATATTATTTCCCAATTCTATAAGGCTTACAAATTGTACATATACCTATGTTAATAAAGATATTGGTAATTTGGAAATCAAATAAAATTATAGAAAAGTTGAGGATACAACTCTATTGGAGTTGATGTCTTCATAATTGAGTTGGTTTGAAAACTTACAGTAGGAAATTACAAATCATGTATCCCATTTGTGAGAAGAAAGTCATCTCTAAACTATGTTATCATGGGTATTCCTTGTTAATTGTGTTCTCTCATCAAGTTTTCATGACATAAAATTTGCAAAATTTGCATGACATAAAATCAAACAATACTCACATTTAAAAATGAATGAACCCATTCTATATTGCAACCCTTCACATAAAAGAGTATGAAAGATGTATTAAGTAAATAATAGGAATATTTACTAACCCGTATGTTATGGAGATAAAGTAATTGATAACCCTCAAAGCACTCTCTTGTATTAATCTTTATTATTATTTTTTTAAATAGATATATTTCATTGCTCTTGCGATGAATAAGATCATCGATAGTATTGATAGTTCATAGCAACTATCGACGCTTCATCATTCTTGTGATGAATTGTTCATCGCAAAAACTAGGATAGATCATTTCTCTTGCGACGAAGATGATCGTCAATAATATTGATAGTTCGTCACAACTATCGATGCTTCATAGCTCTTGTAATGAATAGTTCATCGCAAAAACTAGGATAGGTATTTTCTCTTGTGACAAAAGGGATCGTCAACTTTATAAATGTATTTTTTTATTAATATAAAAGATTAATTAATTAATTAATTATATTTATAAATTAAAATTAATAGATAAAAATTTGAATATTAATAAAATTATTAATAATCAAAATGTTTTATTATATAATATTAAGATGAAATTAAAAACAAATTTAATTTCAACTTAAAAAATTGTAATTCCTAACATACCCTACCAACATGATCATGATTCTATGTGCAATATTTTAACAATATCTTAACATCATGATCATCATTTAATTTTTTATGCATCTATCACACAACATTGTAAGTTTTGTAATGTTTCCCATCTATAATATTTTTACATTGACATGAATTAAGAATCTATGAAAATTCCTTCCTATTCCTCTTAGATGAATTATGAATCTATGAAAATCCCTTCCTATTCCTCCATATAATAGGTTATACTTATGATCATCATTTAATTTGTTATGAGTCTATAACATAATAGTGTAAGTTTTGTAATGTTTCTCATTTATAACACAATATTGTAAGTTGTGTACTGTTTCTCATTTATAACACAATATTGTAAGTTTTGTAATGTTTCTCATTTATAACATAATATTGTAAGTTTTGTAATGTTTCTCATTTATAATATTTTTCTAGTGAGATGAAATATGAATCTATGAAAATTCCTTCATATAATAGGTTATAATTTGTATAAATAATATAATTCATAATCAATTTTTGAAAAACAATGTTTTATCATTAACCTATATTAAGAAAGCATTTTATTTTTTTGAAATACAATTTTATTTGATTTTTTTTTTAATTTAATGTTTTTTTTGTTAATAATTTTTAGAGATTAATAGAAATAAATTGGTCATGAGTTTTATTTGTAATGTAGGTAGTTTAAGTGGCTTAAAATAAAGGGCTTGTTTTTTCAATTAATATAAATGTTTTGAACTTTTAACAATTTATAATAATCCCTCTTTAATAGAATATGTATGTAAAAAGTTTTTTTACTTTTTATTTTATTTTTAATTTTTTTTAAAAATGAATTTTTAGCAATTTATAATAATTTATTGGTACATTTTTATTTTGTATTTTAAAATTTCAGTAAAGAACACTTTCATATCAAAAAGTGTGCATATATTTAATTTCATGAATTAGATGAAAGTATACACTCAACTATTTTTGTCATTTAAATATTAGGAAGTGGAGTAGATAGAAAAGTATCAAAACACATGCATATATTTAATAGACAAAGATATACATGCAATCATTCTTTTTCATTTAGACTTTAAGAAGTAGAGTAGATAGAAAGGTATCAAAACATATACATATATTTAATTTCATGAATTAGATGACTTATACAAACAACTATTTTTTTCATTTAAACTTCAAGAAGTGGGTAGATAAAAAGATATCAAAACAAATGCATATTTTTAGTTTCATCAATTAGATGAAGACATACACATAACTATTATTTTCATTTAAACTTCAAGAGCACAACATGCACTTTAGATAGTATGGTAGATTTACCTAGTAATTTCATTTCAACATTATCATATCAATAAACCAATGTCAATAATAATGAATATATTCATTTGCATTTAATACAATTGAGGCATGAATCCATGGAGATGGGGAGGATATCTAGAGTGACTCAATTTTATGTTTTTTTATTTACTATAGCTTACACCTTATACTAGTATCTCCCTTTCTTTAAGGTATATAGAATATATTATTGGATGTTCTTATAGATTATGCTTACATTTAAAATGAAACATTTGATTAATATGTTATGATATTTAAATAATGTTTTTTATTATACATGGTAAATAACAATTATATATACAATTGTTTGTTATTTTAATTAATACTTTTTAATTTTTAAATATCTTCCATATATAATTGTAAATACAATATAGTGCTAGGATCTTAGACTTGGTATAATATTTTAGTTAATGTTATATTAGAGATTATTTTTTTTTATATATTTTATATATTAATATCAATTGAAATAAATAAATATATATATATATATATATAATGTGTTGGGTTCTAAGATATGTTAGAATGCACATGTTTTGACTGACTTATGGTAAAAGCTTATTATCAAAATAGTGATCTACTTTTTCAAATAAAACAATTTTAATTGCAATATTTTTATGTTTTTCATTAATAATATTATTATGAAAATCTTCTTTGATTTACTTCACAAAGTAGGCTAGTTAGGTTAGTTATAATAAATTTTATTAGTATTAAAATTATAAAATAATAAATTATTATTATTATTAAAATTAATTGATTAAATAATAATTAATAATTGAATACAGGTTAAGTCAAGCTACACAGTATGGATCTACATCTCTCATTTTGACAAATTGGCAAAGTGCACCTACTCCAGCAAAAGTCTCCCCAATTCTCGACTTGTACCACGGGTGATGCTGGGTGGTAGTCTTGACCCAGGAAGTTCCTGCTTTTCACCTCTATCCTACGGTTATCAAACCGTCCTTCGGGCTCTTAGAAATTGCAGAACATGAATATCCAAAGAAGAGAAAGTCGTCCTTTGGATGGTAAGGAAATTGAGGTTTTGAAAGAGGCGGCTGAAATAGTTAAAAGAGGTAACACATATAACTATGAAGCACTGTAGCTTTATTTTTTATTTTGTTGTAGTATTCAAAACTATTTATAAATTATTGATTAGTCTTAAGACTAATATGGCTCGATTTATTATGAAAACTAGTTTTAATATTCATTTCCAACAATCCAAAAATCAAAATGTGGATTTACCAATTGATTTGATAAGACCCTTTGAAAATCCCAACGTATTTGATGTGCATGGAGTGCACATACTTCAGTTCAATGCATGAATTGATCAAATTTTTTTATGTACTTCAGCAATTGCTTATGAAACTCTAATTTCTGTCACTTCACCGGGCACGTTAATCTTGTCTCGGTCTCTTTGAGTTGAGAGTCCTCCTTATTCCCATTTTTAAATTTCAATGGAACAATCTGTCAGATTCCAGTTACCCAACCATTCCCTATCATTCACTTTGGAGAATCAATAGAAGTATTGACTAAGTTCTTGTCAATTCTACTATGGTGTGTTAATCATATTGTGATTGGTTGTGAATGTTTCTTATCATTCACTTTGGAGAATCAATAGAAGTATTGACTAAGTTCTTGTCAATTCTACTATGGTGTGTTGAATCATATTTTGATTAGTTGTGAATGTTTCTTATCATTCACTTTGGAGAATCAATAGAAGTATTGACTAAGTTCTTGTAAATTCTACTATGGTGTGTTGAATCATATTTTAATTAGTTGTGAATGTTTCTTATCATTCACTTTGGAGAATCAATAGAATATTGACTAAGTTCTTGTCAATTCTACTATGGTGTGTTGAATCATATTTTGATTGGTTATGAATGTTTCTTATCATTCACTTTGGAGAATCAATAGAAGTATTGACTAAGTTCTTGTCAATTCTACTATGGTGTGTTGAATCATATTTTGATTGGTTGTGAATGTTTCTTATCATTCACTTTGGAGATTCAATATCAATTCTACTATGGTGTGTTGAATCATATTTTGATTGGTTGTGAATGTTTCTTATAGTGATCCTTTTGAGAAGAGAGCTTCGTCAAATGTTTTATTTCCTTTCCTTTAATGTTGATTTATTCTTATACTTAACCCATTATTTGATCCTTAGTTACAACAATCTAAGTTTCTTCTTATGTTTGAACCCATTATTTGATCCTTGGATACAACAATCCATCAACTTGGTTACAATAATCAGCTAGATATTGTTATTATTATTGAATATGCCTTTAGATCTACATTTACCTTTTTGTAGAAAGCTTGATTTCACAAAATATTTACCATGCATGCTATCGTTTATTTATTTACCATGCATGCTATCGTTTATTTATTGATTTTTGTTTTTGATAATATTGAATGTGAGTTTTATTCTTTATCTACACGGATCTAAAATGCCACAATTCAATCATTCTCTTTAAGTACTCATGTTACTCTTGATGTATTTGTGTTAAAAATGGTAATGGCAATAGTTAATCTAAATAGCTTACATCCTCATTTTACTTTTACAGTTTTTAAGAGATTTTTAATGTTTGAATTTGAATTTCCAATGGATTTTCAATGTTTGAATTTGAATTTCCAACTACCCAATGCTCAATGTTGATGGAAGCAAGTCCAAAATTTACATATAGATAGTTGTTATTTATTTATTTTCACACTACAAGGCTACAAGTTGATTATTACATCGGTGTTCTTTAAGGGAGGATTCCTTTATAACTCTTCGTCATTTGTCCATTGCCTATAATAACTTAGCCACATATGGTAATATTTCTACTAGACCTTCACCTACCTTCACTATTTCCTATATTGTTTTCACACCTATCTACATTGTTTGCACTCTTTTCGATATTGTTTTCACACATATCTACATTGTTTTTGTTAATGTTTTTAGGTTTTTCATTGAAGTGTTTTCAAGCTTGTGGATGAAGTTTTTCGGAATAAATATTTTTTAACTCTGCATACCCACCTAAATATTCTTCACTCCACCATTGTTGTATTGTTTGTCATGCTATCTATTCTGAAGATCTCTTGAATGTTCAAGTTTCGTTTAAATATGCACATTTTCCAATAGAGGCACCAGGAATCCTATGAGTGAACCATTATTGTATCTATCACTAGCACTACATCCCTGGGTGGGTTGTGCTCTAAAGCCCTCACCCTCCTCTGGTTGGTTAACCAAGTGGAAAATGGAGGTTGGCGATGCATTGGAGAAGGAAGAGTGAGAAACACTCGACCAAGATCCCTTGCAGGGATCTATCGAATCCCCATATTGATGCAGGATCATCGCCATCAAAGTCAAAGAGGTCGTGTGTGGAGATAGAATTTGACACCTTTCAAATCAGCATTAACAGAACCAAAGCGAGTTGTTGAGATATTTTCAAAATATCGTTTTTAAAAGACCTTGTTTGTAAAGTCGGGTCACCGCCTGGGAATGGCAGAATGTTGTAAACTCTTATACGACTGTAAGGTGTTATAGATATAGAGTGTGTCAACTCTTATCTGATAATAAATCATATTTATTGTAATAGGACTAAGTAGGTAACCGCTAGAACAACGATGGGATAAATTCAAAGAGGACGGAGAGGAGCTCGAGAAGACACTCCTTAGATAGGTTTTATGTATTGTATTGTAAGAGAGAATAGAGTGTGAAGATAGAGCATGAGAAGTAGATGTAGCAGTTAGACATAGAGAATCTGGAGACAGTGAAGCACTGTGTTACTTATGTAAATACTTCATAAATGAATAGAACAAATAGAAATTGTTCCAAAACTTTTGGACAATGTTCATTTCAATGTGTATTTGAATGAATGATATGTTCTTTATGTGTTTATTTCATTATTATTATGTATGTTGTTCATATTTGAGCATACAGACTTATGAAGTGTTAATTTAGTTTCAATTGTTTATCTTCTGAGAGCTCGAATGCAAGGAATGCATATTGTCCGCAAGGTGTGCATTGACAGAGTCTGGGATTGACTCAGGGAAGATCAAGAGAGATAACAAGAACTTCAGTCCGAGTGGTGCAAGGAGTGCACAAGGTCTAAAATCAACTAAGTGTCGAAGAGGTCGAGACTGCGAGGTGCAAGGAGCACGTAACTGGATTTCTTTCGAAGAAATTTCTAAGTCCAAAGTTACGAAATCCGAACTCCATATGGACTGTAGATCCAGAGGAGGATACGTGTCAATGTATCTTTCATTTTGGGGAAGAAGCTATCTAGGAGAAAGGGGTATCGCAGCATCAAAAGTTGTCGAAGTCCGAAGAGCGGAGCGAATCCTAACCGTTGGGTCAAGAGGAAGCATGGCGAAAGATTAGATACCTCAGAAGAGGATAACTTTGGAAGGATAAGCTTGGTGAGAAGTGGCGTGAAGCGCGAAATTCTGAAGTTTCAAAGTGTCGAAATAGATCTAGGGTGTTCATCTCGAAGGACATGTGTCAACAGATCTGATACTTTGGAGAAAAGGCACTCTGGAGGAAAGTCACAAAGAGGAAGAAAGAACTTCCGAAGCCCGAAGAGTTGGAGTTCATCGTGACCATTGAGTTTCAATGGACACGCGTTGACAGATCTGGAAATCCAAAATCCGACTCAAGGCATCTGCCACTCGATTCACTGTTCCCTTTATGTATGTAATATCGAAGTCGTACTCGCTAAGCAATTCCGACCAACGCCGTTGTCGCGCGTTCAGGTCGCTTTG
>JZKD02S0274422.1:218162-236417 GCA_000966675.3 Picea glauca
TGGGTGTGAAGCGTCGGCGTTCCCCGTGAACGTTTTGCCCAGCGCCGGCGCGCCCTTTTGCAGGTCTTTGACAAGTGCTGCTCCAAAAACGAAATTTCAATGCTTCGGCTTCTTCTCGGCTGCGTCCTCCTCAGCTCATGAGCTCCTGAGCTCTGATACCACTTGTTGTAATTTTCAATGCGGAAAACACAATTATCAATAAGACAAACAATACAAATGCAAGCAACAAAGACACAGCAATTTACGTGGTTCACCCAAATGTTGGGCTACGTCCACCAAGCATAGGTATCGGTCATCTTATTATTCAGCCAATGGAGATTACAGACGGATCTCAATCCTCACACTTCTCAGTCACCTACTCAGCCTCTACGGGCATACAATTAAATAGAAAAATCCATATTCTAATTAGAAACATCCATATTCTAATTTAGAAAAATCCATATTCTAATTTAGATGGATTAGTTACAATGGATTATTTCTATTTACGGGTGAGTTTGTTGTCACCGTTTTCAACAATAGTGATGTGCTATCCAACCACTATTTCGACGTGGAATTAATAAAAAAGTGTCTCAAAGGTTGTTGTGGGCCCTAGCTAGGAAGTTTGAATCACATAGACACTCCACTCTCTTATATGAAGGCAGCGTTAGTAGAACCAGCACAATGGATAGTTTACAAATAGGGTAAATTTTAAATGTAATATATCAATTTAAAAAGCTGGCCTATCTTGATTAGAAGATTATTAATGTAATATCTCAACTTTAAAAGCTGGCCTATCTTGATTAGAAGATTATTATATATTATGCACTATCTTGATTAGAAGATTATTATATATTATGAAATTATATATAACTGAAATGAAAGAGATTAATCTTTTTATTTATTTTTTAATATTTTTATTTATCACTTTTTATTATATATGGAAGTCGTTTTTGGGTAGAAGTTGTTTATGCTTAATTTAAATAGAAATTGTTTTTATTTATTTTTTACCATTTTTTATTTATCACTTTTTGTATATGGAAGTTGCTTTTAGGTAGAGGGTAAAAGTTGTTTATGCTTAATTCAAATAGAAATTGTTTTTTTTTTTGTTTAAGATGATTATTAAATATTTTAACAAGTTGAAAAGATTTAAAAATGTGTTTAGTAAAAATCCATATTTATGTGATTGATGTTTTTATTAAAGTAATTGTGTGAACGTTGAAAAGGTATGGAAAGCTAAGAAAAAGAAGGGAAATTCTAAAGTGCTTCTAAGTCTAGCCTTTCATTACCCATTTTTTTTTGTTTATATGTGAAGCTGAGAAGGATTGCATAACTTAAAGAGGGATTTGTCAAAGTTTCCTCTAGTATTCTCAAAATTGTTTCCATTGAAGACCTTAGCGTCGAATTACTATAAATGCATCACAACGTCATCTTTATCAGTCGACATGCCTCCACCATATCCTATGTTCTATTCAATTTTCATCTATTGTCAATTCATTCATCCACTTTTTCTTGCATCACCTTACTGTAAGCAATGGAAGGAAAAAAACTAGTAATCGGAACCCTGGGAGTTATCCACATTCTTACTACTCCACACTATTTCCAGAAGCACCATCCCGTAGTTGAATACATCACTCTTGGAGGTGATTTTGGACACTAAAATCCACTCGAGCGTCATGTATCAGGGCGTCCTTCTCACTTGTGTCACCACACCGAACAAAAATCATTCGACGATTCCCAAATCTGAGGATCGTGAGTAATCAACCACATATTCCCCATGGCCATTGTATCAGTTGGAACACAGAGTCCACCTTCTATGTCCACATCCTCGACTCAAATTCCATCCACTATGTCATTCTAACTACCAGACTCGAGTGTGAAGGTGCATAATAGAATGAAGGCGGTAAAGTTGTCTTTGCAATGCCTAGCCTTTTGCTTCAGACATTCCAATAAAACAAAACATAGGCTGAGCGGGTTTACAAATTCAAAATTCGAATTTGAATGGGCATCGATCCTTGGTGCCTTTACTAAATTCAAAATTCAAACAAGCATGGCATATTGTATATCATACAGGCACAAGAACATGCAGATGGTTGATGGAAGGTGTAGGGTGGTGGCGGGATGGGGCATATGCATGGCCATCCCGACTGCAGAGTCTTAAATACTCTATAGTCGGGTGGATAATGTTCATCATCTTAAGCACATCTAAGAGATTACACTTATCCTAAGGTTGTGTCGTTGGATCGTTGGAGATTGCAGCATCAATTCATCTCTGAAAAATGTGGCATGACATTTTTAATGCATAAAGTTCGTCATACCACTTTCAAAATATTTTTGGCTTGGTTATAAGTCTGTAAATGGTCATGTCCTTAGTAACATTGCATTCATTAAAATCCATGTAAAAAATGTTTTCATAGTCCAAGCAATAGTAGCTAACACCTTCCTGGGCATGTATTAGTTGGCAGTGGACACCTTCCTAGGAATGTGTTAACATTAGTTGTTTCATGTTGACATTAACAACCACATTAGTTGTTACTTGTCCACGTTATCAACCATAATTTCACTGAAATACCACCCTCAACTGCCATCTTCCATGAAATTACATATTATTCCATGTGTTATATACCTAACTGATTGCGGTATTCTCAAAATGAGGGGTTTTTTTGTGGGTGTGAGTTTCAACCATTGTCTATGTGATAGGCATGAAAGGAAGTAGATGTGCAAAATACACTTCCTACACTAATCCATTAGAGAAGAATGTGCAGAAATTAAAAACAAAATATCTACAAAAACATGAAATGAACAAACCATTAACACCATGATATCTTGGGGAACCCTTATGCGAAAAAAAACCCACACTCTGTGCTCTATCAACTACTATCAAATATTGTCAAGGGGTGGACGGAAGGAGGGAGATACCACTACTATCAACTAATGAGGGATATACAAATGGTTACACAACAACAACATGACAATGGATTTTCACCCCCTCCCGAACAAAAGAAATATATACCTATATAAAAGAAAAGGAAGGACCTATTAGTGTGGCCATTTCCTCACCATCGTCTCATCCAACATTCCTTCGAGATCAAATCCTTTCAAACCAGGAACCAGTAACATGGCTAGTTGGAGTCTCGAGGCCTTCACTTAGTGAACCTATGACATAGCACCTACATTTGTGGGATATTAAAGAATACCCCTAATTTCATTAGATATTGATAAAAATATCCAAAAATATTTTTTTTGAATCCCCTCCCAATACATATATTTCCAATAAAAGAAACCCCTATTTTTACTAGATACCCCTTTTTATACCCCCAATACCTATAAACCCCCTGATACCCCACATCTCCCCCCAATACCTACAATATATTGACTCTATTTTTCACAATTTAAAAACCCCCTTTATGAATGAACGTAATAAGATATTGGTCAACAAGGTGAAGCCCCAATAAGAAATTAGGACAGTAGGCATTGCACAAAGAAAGATATCCTTCTATATTGTTTTTAATTTAACACAATACAATACACATATATAAAGTTGGACTTGGATCCAACTAATTCCACTCTTGGAGAGAGAGGTTGAGAGAATCTCTCAACATCCTCCAACAAACCCAATCCAATACTTAAACTCTAGTATGCAGCATTAATTAGGCATTATCTCTAACGCCCCCAGTTAATACCTACATTACAAAACTTCACAAATTTCATAACAGAAAAGATTACAACACTTTGTCTGGCATGATCCTCATCAACGCATACACCCACTATGATGCCTCTGGATTCCTCTCTTTCTCTTCCTCTTCTTCAAGCTTTCATTTCAACTCATTTAAAGTATAAATGTTTCATATCATCATTCATGCACTTGTACGATTGACAATTTTGACAAACTCGGCTCACCGGGGCTTCCATGAGAAAAGTTGTCAAGTAATGAATCATCCTATGAACATATCTCCATCTGTCAGATATTTCTCTTTTGGCTATCCGTCAATTTGTAGAAAGGCAGTCTAGGTACGGAATGTCTTCAAAAATCAATTATACAAGGTGACTTACAATCATAAGAACCATTGTTCTTGAAACCGGGGATGTCGAATTATATCAAGATACAAGATTTCCTATTTTCTTTTACATAAACACATAAACATATAAAAAAAATTAACCACATATATATATATATATATATAGAAAGACAGGGCAGACCATCTGTTGAAATAATGTAACTACAAAGTGTATTCTAATTATTATTGTTGTATTATTCATTAGATCAATTCCCTTCTATGGATTGATCATGTCATCTATTGTAAAAGACCAAATCCCCTTTTGCGGATTGGTCAAAACATAATTGTAATAGGCAGAATAAGAAGTCGGCCCCAGAATATATTAAAGGTGGTTATAACCACCCAGAAGAAGAAGTTGGCCCTGTCAGTGAAGAGACACCTCCGTCCACACGTCCCAAAGTTGTATAAATAAGGAGGCTAACGCCTCACTTAGACATACACTCACTTGTTCATTGAGAAGCAAGTTTCGGAGCTGTAGTTAGAGAAGAGAGAGAGAGAGAGAGAGAGAGAGAGAGGCACATTCTTGGGAGAGGACTTTTTGTATTTGTTTGAGTTAGCTCTTGGCATTGTATTGGCTATCTATAATAACGAAGTTTTGCCGGGTTTTCTCCCCCGTGAGGGTTTCCTAGGATAAATGATGTGTCTCTTGTGATTGTGTATTTCTGAGTGATCCTATCTTATGCTATTGTTATCTAGTGAAATGCAAAGAACTCTAATAATAGCCTAAACCTTAACATGATATCATAGCTAAGATGAGGAGAGCATCTTTCACAAGAGAAAGTAAAAAACGTCATTATTGTCATACATGCAAATTAGGGCTTTTGTTGATGAAGGATTTCAGCCCTAAAACCATCTAGAAAAGTGCGTCCTTCCTCAAGGATCACTTTGGCATCCTCAACGCAACTTTTCAGTGGCTAGATCTCCCAGAAAGTGAAACCCTAGTTTTCACAAAGTACCAGAAGTACCAAAAAACCAGAGTACCAGAAGTACCAGAGTACCAGAAGTACCAAAGTACCAGAAGTACCAAAAAACTAGAAGCACCAGTCCAAAAATCCGCAGATCAAGTTTGGAGGGGTAAAAGTTGGATTTTCTCAGATCCAAACACACCAGGATACTCGCCTCAGCCAAGCGCACTTCCTGGTAATTTCAGAATTTGATTTTGAGCATTTTCATTTTTGGTCATTTTCCTAGCTCTGGGTAAAAGATGTCTGCAAGAACTAAGCTTGTTGACAAGTTGGAAGGTGTCGAAAACTTCTGTGCCTAGAAGTATAGGATAGGAATAATTCTTGAAGAGAATGACCTAGGAATATTCGTCAAAGAAGAAGTGTCGGAACCCGACGATGCTGCAGACAAAGCAAAGCATCAAAAGGACATGATAACGGCCAAAAGAATCATTGCAGATTCAATCAAAGATCACTTGATCCCTTATGTGTCATCAAAGAAGACTCTAAAAGAAATGTTTGATGCCCTAAACATACTATATGAAGGAAAGAACATAAACCGGAAGATGAATCTAAGAACTCAGCTCAAGAATACAAGGATGCAGAGAGGAGAATAAATCCAAGAATACTTCTCTAGAATCTCATAATTCAAAGAATAGTTAGAAGAAATTGTAGATACCATAGACAAAGACGATCTCATAATGACGGCCCTTAATGGTCTCACAAGACCTTGGGATGCATTCATCCAAACAATTTTTGCCAGAACGGAGAAACTAAAATTTGACGGTCTATGGTAAGAATGCATTCAAGAAGAAACAAGAGTAGCTAACCGAGAGGCTTTATTAGCAAGAGATTAAGATCAAGCCCTAGCTACTCACACTAAAGGAGGAAGAAAGAAGTCTCACTTCTAGAAAGAAACTCATAAAGAGTCTCACCCCCAAAACAAATCTCAACTAAAGAGATTCCAGAAGAAAGGACAACGAAAGGAAAGAGATTACTCATCTGTCCAATGCTACCATAGTGACAAGATGGGACATATTGTGAGATATTGTCCAGCTAGACGAGAATAATACAAGAGGAAAAATAAGAGGCACCATGCCCACGCAGTTGAAGATGAAGAACTAGCCGCAAAGATGTTAAGAGAACAAATTAAAGACTATGTTTTAATTCCGTCCCTCTCAGGATCGGTAACACCTGGAGAGGACACTTAGCTCATCGATAGTGGTGCCTCCAAGCACATGACAGGTCAAAGAGATATTCTCTCTTTCATGTCAGAAAAGAAGTTTTCTCAGAAAGTGACACTTGGAGATGATTATCAATACCCTATCAAGAGAGTGGGAGAATCAAACTACAATATTAACTCAGGGAACTCAATGAAGATGAAGGGCGTACTCTATGTACCAGGTTTGAAAAAGAACCTACTCTACATGTTAGCTTTAGAAAAGAAAGGCTTCAGAGTTGCCTTTATAGATGGAAAAGTTCTTATGTGGGCTAAAGGAGAAACCTTGAAAGAAGCAATCATTATTGGAAAAGAAGAAGGTGGCTTGTATAAGATAAAGGGTCACTCATAAGCTTCCATGACCCACGCCATTGAGAATCCATGTGAACTTTGGCATAGAATATTATCCCACGTCAACTGAAAGGAGTTACCATACATATGCAAAGCAGTCACAGGTCTACCAGAACTCAAGGTTGACCATGAAGGCATGTGCAACGGATGTGCACAAGGGAAGAGCATCAAGAACCCTTTTTCGAAGAGAGACAACAAAGCGGAAGGAGTTCTAGAACACATTCATTCAGAGATCTGTGTGGCCCAATTCCATCATCCTCCATCAATGGGTATGTATACTATGTATCTTTTATTGATGATTATTCTCGTAAGACCTAGGTGTACTTTTTGAAATCAAAAGATGAAGTGTTCACTAAATTCAAGGAATTAAAAGCCTTGATAGAGAATCTTTCCGAAAGAAAGATCAAGATACTCAGGTCATATAATGGAGGAGAATACACCTCAAAAGAGTTTGTGAACTTCTGCAAAGATGTCGAGATCAAGAGGGAGCTCACCACTCCCTATAATACTCAACAAAACGGTGTAGCAGAAAGAAAGAACAGAACGATAACGAAAGCAGTGAAGACCATGATCCATGATCAAGATCTTCTAATGTGCTTATGGGCAGAAGCAGTGATGACAACAGTATATGTACAAAACCGATTGTCTCATAGTGCACTTGGGTTCAATACCTCGGAAGAGATGTTCACCAGAAAGAAGTCAGAGGTAAGAAATCTCAAAATATTTGGCTGCCCAGTATTTATACACATTCCTAAAGAGAAGAGAAACAAGTTAGAACCCTTAGGAAAGAAGGGGATATTTGTGGGATATTGTGAGATCTCCAAGGCCTTTGGGATTTATATACCAGGTCACCATCACATTGAGATCAGCGGGGATGTGACCTTTGATGAAGATGTAACGCTCAAGAAATCGAGAAGATGTCAACTTGAAGAAGCATATGAAGAGGAACCTGTAGGTCCGAAAGTTACAGAATCAGTGAGGGAGGTTCCTAGAGCTGCAAAACCAGTGAGGGAAGTTGCAACTTCTCCTGATGAGGAAATTCTAGAAGATCATGATATAGTAGAATTTCAGGAACCTCCTCAGATGACAATATCCCATAAGAGAAAGCCTGCTTGGGCTAGGGAGCTTATTCAAGATGGAGAGAAGTATGGTGTTCCCAAAGGAACCAAAAGATAGGTGAAGAGACCTAATCCATTCTCCAGTTATATGGATTTGATGTGTGATCTCCTAGAGAAGGAGCCTACCTACTTTGAAGAAGCCATTCAGAAGAAAGAATGGGCAGATTCAATGACAGAAGAATACCAATCCATAATAAAGAATGATGTATGGGAAATAGTTCCTAGACCGAAGAGCAAGGATGTGGTATCTTTCAAATGGCTCTTAAAAATAATACATGTTGTTGATGCAAGTATTGAGAAGTATAAAGCAAGATTTTTTGTGCATGGCTTTTCTCAAAAGGAAGGCATTGACTCTGAAGAGACATTCGCTCTTATATCCAGATACACCTCGATCAGAACTATCATATCCCTTGCAGCTAAGATGAAGTGGAAGTTGCACCAGATGGACGTAAAGACAGATTTCCTAAATGGTGTCATTGAAGAAGAAGTGTATATAGAACAACCTCAAGTATTTGAAGTTGAAGACAGAAAGACTCATGTCTGCAAGTTGAAGAAGGCTTTGTATAGGTTGAAGCAAGATCCTAGAGCTTGGTATGGCATGATAGACGATTTTCTGACGAGCTTAGGCTTTACCAAGAGTAAAGATGATTCTAACCTCTACTTCAAAGTTATGAACGATGAGTCGGTGATATTGTTGTTGTATTTGGATGACTTATTCTTAACTGGAGAAGAAAATCTCATCACCAAATGTAAGAAGAAGCTCGCTTCATAATTTGAGATGAAAGACCTTGGGCTAATGCATTATTTCTTAGGTCTTGAGGTATGGCAGAGTCCAGAGAAAATCTTCCTTAACCAAGGGAAGTATGCAATTGAAATCCTAAAGAAATTCGACATGTTGGAGTGCAAGTCCATGAATACACCCATGGAAACGAAGCTAAAGCTATTGGTTGACACTTCGTCAGAATTGATTGATTCCACACTGTATAGACAGATCATTGGATCGTTGATGTACCTAACAAACACCAAACCAGATATATGTTTTGTCGTGAACACCTTGAGTCAGTTTCTGGTAGAACCCAGACATGTTCACCTAGTTGCTGCAAAACATGTGATGAGGTATCTTAAGGGTACATTAGATTGTGGTCTCAACTATGATGGAGATCATGATTTCACATTGAGTGGGTACACTGATTCAGATTGGACTAGAAGTGTCTCTAACGAGAAGAGCACTTTAGGATTTTTTTTCAGTTTGGGATCAGCCATGATCTCATGGAAGAGTAGGAAGCAATCCAGCATTGCTCTCAGTACAGTGGAAGAAGAATGCATTGTTGTGTGTTCTACCAGTTGTGAAGTTATATGGCTCCGTAAGTTATTGACTGGTCTATTCGACCTAGAGATGGAAGCAACCACGATCCTATGTGACAACTAGAGCTGTAAAATATGACAGAGAATCATGTATTTCATGACAAGTCGAAGCACATAGAGATCCGATATCATTACATATGTGACATGGTGCAGAGAGGAGCCATAAAGCTCCAATATGTTAGCACAGATGAACAGGTTGTCAATGTGTTGACCAAGCCTCTATATTGTGTAAAGTTTGAGCACTTTCAAGATAAGCTTGGTATAGTCCAAAAGCACCTCCCTCAAAAGGGGGAGTAGTGTTGTGTTGAGATATGCCAACCTAGTACTGTGCTTCCAGCTTAATTGCTATGACGTAAAGCCAGTCTAGTACTGTGTTTCCAGCTTAATTTCTCTGTTGAGATATGCTTGCCTAGTATTGTGCTTATAGCTTAATTGTTGTGACGTAAAGCCAGTCTAGTACTGTGTTTCTAGCTTAATTGTTGTGTTGAGATATGTCAGCCTAGTACTGTGCTTCCAGCTTAATTGTTGTGACGTAAATCCAGTCTAGTATTGTGTTTCCAGTTTAATTGGTGTGTTAAGATATGCCAACCTAGTACTATGCTTCCATCTTAATTGTTGTGACGTAAAGCCATTCTAGTATTGTGTTTCCATCTTAATTGTTGTGTTGAGATATGCCAGCCTAGTACTGTTCTTCTAGCTTAATTCTTGTGACGTAAAGCCAATCTAGTATTGTGTTTCCCACTTAATTGTTGTGTTGTGATTCCAGCTTAATTGTTGTGTAGTGTGCCAGCCTCATGCTGTGATGATGAGCCAGCCTCGTGCTATGATGATGTGACCAACCTCGTGTTATGATGATGATGTATTAGTTTTATACTAATCCATATTGATGCAGATGATGATTTCATTCCATTGAGAATCACAATGTTGCCGATGAGAAAAACCTCTGATGATTTATAGATACGTCAGTCAGTGTTCCAAAGATAATATTGATGATGTTGTCCTCTCACCCACTTGATGGTGTTTATGATGTTGTCCTCTCTCTCGCCTGATGCTAATTGTAGAATACCCTTCTTGTTAAGGGAGAGTGTTGAAATAATGGAACTACAAAGTGTATTCTAATTATTGTTGTTGTATTATTCATGAGATCAATCCCCTATTGTGGATTGATCATTTTGGCTATTGTAAAAGACCAAATCCCCTTTTGCAGATTGGTAAAAACATAATTGAAATAGGCAGAATAATAAGTCAGCCCTGGAATATATTAAAGAGGCCCCAAAATATATTAAAGGTGGTTATAACCACCTAGAAGAAGAACTCGGCCTTGCCAGTGAAGAGACACCTTCGTCCACATGTCCCAGAGTTGTATAAATAAGGAGGTTAGTGCCTCACTTAGACATACAGTCACTTGTTCATTTAGAAGCAAGTTTCGAAGTTGTAGTTGGAGAAGAGAGAGAGAGAGAGAGAGAGAGAGAGAGAGAGAGAGAGAGGCACATTCTTGGGAGAGGACTTCCTGTATTTGTTTGAGTTATCTCTTGGCATTGTATTGGCTATCTATAATAAGGAAGTTTCGCTAGGTTTTCTCCCCTGTTAGGGTTTCCCATGATAAATGATGTGTCTCTTTTGATTGTGTATTTCTCAGTGATCCTATCTTATGCTATTGTTATCTAGTGAAATGCAAAGAACTCTAATAATAGCTTAAACCTTAACACAATCTACGGTGGCTTCCAAGCAATTGGAATCTTTTGTTTTTCATTCAACATGGGGTAAACCTTCAACAACTTATCAGAATCATGTCATACTTGTTCAAATAGTCTAGGTACTTTCCTCATTTTTCTCCCAGGTAGATAACCAACAGCACTCAACTCCTTCTTTAAAGAACATGAGTATATGTAGTGAACAAAAGACGTTAAACAACAAGTTCTCTTCTCCACACTGATCAACATAGTTGGCTAAAGATTCACACACATGATCAATAATACACCTATACAACATCATTGACAACCCACAACTCGTGGCATTAAATGACCAGCAAATCGTTTCTTGCAGATCAAACAAGGGTCTTTGTTTCTCTTTTCTGTGCTAAATACAGACGACCATATCTCATTGTTGGAACACCTTAACAATGACTTCCAAGATTCGGCCAGGTGCAGAGATACTCCTTGCTATAACAACAATTCTAGCTCACACCACGGCAAGATTTTCACACAACTTATTCACCTCATCTGCAGCAGCTAGGGCCGGATCCTCATGAACCATTTCAATTTGCACCATTTTGATTCTCCGGCATAGTGTATGCTTCCTACAGAACGTGACTCCCTCTCCAACAACACGTTTACAAACTGGATTAGATTTTTGGATTGTTACCTGGTATGAAAATGGTGCCTCCTTCATGCAGAACTAGTTCCTCTTCATAACTCATGTGTACCAGCGATTTGATTCTCCGTAAGCAAAGACAACAGACATCTCATGTGCAGATTCCAATAATCAACCGAGATGACACTAATGACTCCTCTTCTGATAGACGGCCCCTCAAAACATTGAATGGTATTTCAAAAATAAAACTTCTTTCGGTTTCTACAATGACTCCTCAAATCACGCGAATTTGTGGCTTAGACCAAAGCCTACTCTTATAGTGGATTAATCCACGACTCTCACATCTTACTAGGCATTCTTGTGAAGGATTAAGCCCATCCAACCTGCTCTGATACCAAATAAGAAATTAAGAGAGTAGGCATTGCACACAAAAAGATATTCTTCTATATTATTTTTAATTGAACACAATACAATACACATATATAAAGTTGGACTCAGATCCAACTAATTCCACTCTTGGAGAGAGAGGTTGAGAGAATCTCTCAACATCCTCTAGAAAACCCAATCCAATCCCTAAACTCTAGTATGTATCATTAATTAGGCATTATCTCTAACATCCCCCGTGGTTGGAGCATCGCATGTTAATAATGAGTGATAGGGCCAGTTGGAGTAGTTCGTATTTGGGTAGCAAGGGTAGTATTTATTCATTCAAATCCAAATCCAAATAGTAAACCAATCTAAATAGTGAACCAAAAGAAGGGAAACAAACATATAAGTTGAAGCATCCAGAGAATATATAAATCTTAGAGTGAAAGGAAATAACATTAAGACATTTAAGGAGGAATTGAGTTGCAAGTGGCTAGAACTATTAATGCACTGTTATATGAGGGAACGGGTAATGCAGTGTTGTATGAAGGTGTCAGATGGCAATGACCATCGAAGAGTTTGAAGGCAACTGATCCATAGAATAGTACTCCAAATAGAATATAACTAGCATACCCCCGAAGCGGGAGAAAGGGAACTCCGAAAAAAACCAACATATGTTTTTTTGGTAATGCTAATTTTACCAATGTGCACCATTCTACTATCTTTGCTTAATTCCTGGGGATTTGGTAAGAGTATTGAAATGTTTGAATCATAGGGAACCAAAATCATTCATTCAAATGAATCATTAGTCTATTAAAGATGCAGAGCAACAACAAACAACTTGTTATTTTCTCATAAATGAAATCAAAGCCCAATTGAATATTTCACTTATCATGCATTCATAGCAGGTCACGATACAACTACACCAAGAATGTTTTTAAGTTTTTCAAATTTGTCTCTATTCAAAGATTTGTGGAGAATATTAGTCATTCAATGCTAAGTGGAACAAGAGATTAGCTTAATATCCTAATCGTGCACCAACTTTGTGATGTGATGTTGATGAATTTTCCTACGTTTATCCAGATGTGACGTTGATGAATTTTCTTGCGTTTAGACATAGATGGGATCTTGATAACGACAAAATTTTAGGAATCCTTGGTATTCTTTCGGTTATCTTTCCAAGACTTATGATATGTTTCTTTCCAAAAAAAGGAATAAGCAAATGGAAAGAATTGTGGTTTCCAGAATAGTTGGATCTCATAGAGGGACAATTCCAATAGGTTTAGTCTCGATAATAACCATAACCCACCTACCCCGAAATAATTAATGTAATCGATTCATCATGCAACCCAGTAAGTATTACTGTGAAATTGAATTCTAAATGGTTGACTGTCGATAATGAAGAAGAATGGTATGAAGGATTAATCCATTTGGTCAACTCCCTCTACCTATAAAGTCATGGTTCTTGGGTGGTAGGATTTTCTTCAAAGGCCTAGATAACAAACATAGACTCGATGGATCTAGCTTGATTGATGGTGGCATCTAGTATGGCAAGAAAAAAAATATTAGAGACATATTTTGGGCTTGCAAGTTCACGAGATCACATTGGTCTTATACAGGGCAGTGGTTTCATGATATGTGAGCCTTAACTCTTTAAGAAGATGGCGGGATAGCTTTTTCATGTCCTCTGGATCACTACTCTATCCTATTTGTGAAAAAATAGATGTAAAACTAATTATGAGGGTTCTAAAAAGGATTTCAATTGAATGGATTTCCATGGTTTTTTACATGACTAAGCAACTCAAATTTGTGTTAAGCACCTTTTACAATACATTATCTCCTCTAATATGGGATCCCTATCGGATATACTTGCCTTTCTCTATGTGATAAGGAGGAAATTCAGTGTTGTGAGGGCCTACACTTTGTACTTTGTATTGTTGCCATAATATAAGACAGAGACTTTTGCAAAAGAAAAGTGTTCAATGATCATATATTAGTAGTGATAATTCAAGAAAACAAATCAGCAATCACAATGTCTACAACCTCCACATTCGGCAATGTCAAAAAAAATCAAATTCGAAAAACAACATGTCAGCGAGTATTGTATGAGAATTTACTTATGAAGAGGATGTTTCGTAATGGGATTGTTTGTGTTTTTTTTCTAATATTTATTTAATGCCTCAATTGGCATCCTTTCTAATATCTTTGTACACCTTTGATATTGTTCTATCTTATGTTAATGAGGATTTCAATGTTACTGTAAATCACTTCGTTATTAATAAATTTTAAGAGGCGATGTGCTTTTACTTGTTTTGTCTTTCTTTATTGTGATTAATTTATCCCTATGAGGTCTCTTGGTAGAATATTCACAATGTTTCTACTTTAACTAAAATAATTTCACGCCATCCAAAGAAGCCAAAGGACTGGTTTGCACAAATTGTAAAGGTCAGAATACCTGTATCGTTCTAGATCCAACACCCATCACTGAGGGTTCTCAACTCTTTTAGGATTCATTTCCAGAATGTTTTCTATGTGTACAACTTATCCTTTTAGGAACCATTTCCAAAAAAAAAAAATTGTTTTAAAACCCTAATTTAACGAATCAACAAGCCCTAAAAATTTGAGAGCTGCAATTGCACCCTAGCGCTCTAACACTCAAACTTCTGGTAAGTTTAGTAAAGGTAAATTTTTGAAACAGTGCATCTCACATATTTCCTACTATATTGATACCTTTAACTAGTCATTCAAAGATACTGATACCTTTAACTAGTCATTCAAAGATAAGAAGCACGAGGAATCTAGAGTTCTCGAAAGAAAACTAAGCTTTCGTGTAAATACAAAATAATCAAGGTCAGCAAAATAAAGTTTAGTTGAGAACCTTCCACAGTTCCCACGAAGAGTCAACCATGGTAAGCACCATCTTTGTCCCATTTAGAAAATTCTCATTATTGTTCACATCATTCACCGCCAATTCTATAGCTGTCTTTGCCACTCTTCCAATTGCATAATTAAATGCAAAAAGGGCACCGGCATTCACAAAAGAAAGCCTTGTATTATGAACGTCTCTGACATTTGTATCGGCGTTTGTGCAATAACTAGGACTGAATACATAGAATGCTACTACCAGAACCACTAGACAATCCTGGCAATGCGAAAAAAGGTGCATGTTAAAATATCGCGTTCAACATTTTGACTTGGATTAAAAAAACAAAGATTATACAACATAAATATGAATGGAAAATTCAAGTGTTGTGATATCCTACCATTGAGTAAGAATCAAGATGACAGGGAGGTCGCATCAACACATTTTGCAGGCCAAAGAGATTGAAACAACAAATTTCAAGTCCAAAACAGTTTCTATTTACAGTGAAAATCAAAACAAAAGTCTCGGTGATTTGGAAGCATTAGACAACTTTAATTGCAAAAAAATGGTGGAAGGAAGGAAATTTCAAGTGGAGAGTAGCCAAAAATTGATACCTAAAGCTTCAAAGGACTTCAAGCAAGCAAGCTTCTGGACAAGAAATGTGAATATGGGCATGACTCTCTGCCTGGATTGAATATTAAAGATCCATCTCTTTAGCTTAAGAAAATCATTTTGAAGCAGGCGTTAGCCTCAGAATTTAAATCTGGGAATGAAGATAGCCTCAGTATTCATAATAAAGAATATCCACAACACTATATAATAAGTAAAGATGACAGAGATAGAATTTGATGGACAAATTGTCCATTATAGAGTGATTTGCCCATGAGATACTAAATATTGTGCAACAGATACTTATGACTTCTATTGTTGGGTCCACTCCAAAGCAACATAAAGGAGGTTTGGTGTTATGTGAAAGAAAATACCAAGGAGTTATTGTTTATGTAGAACACATTTAACATTAATATTATTATCATAGTATAAACTTAAATTATTTGAATTTCAATATTTAAGTTTAGTTTAGTATTAAATATACTACACTTAATTTTTATACCGAATATGTTAAAAACAATGTTCTACACTACTCAATCATTGAGTAGCAGTGATGGAATAATAAAAAATAAAAATAAAAAAGTGTAGGAATGAAAAACAATGAGAAGCTTTATCACTTTACAACCTCAATTCGGGATGTCATTCCCTTCTCCATATATCAAAATACTTTTTAAGTGTACCAAAAGAGTATGAAGCCATTTTCCCCTGTTGGATTCATGGAGATTTAGTATTACTTATCGTGTGGAAAATGCAGTGTTATTTTGCCATTCGAGAGGACTGAATTTGTGGGTACTATTGTTGCAATAGTAAAATGCACGCTTTGTGTAGTTTTGAGTGGTTGTTAAAATTAATTGAATTTGTGACTTTGAAACTTAAATCAAAATCTTAAAGTATGTGCACTAACCACTGAAAACCATATCTGACAAATGGTATGGAGATGACTTGGTTAGGTACAACCGATGTATGAGGCTAGTACAGATTGTTACTGGTGGGTGATAAAAAATTTAATCGATTGACTGGATTAGATAAGGCAATATACATCATTTATTAAAGTATAGAGAAACTTAAGAAGCATTTTCCCTCTTCTCGGGCTTTAGTGATTTTAGATGATGTAGATGATGTGGATCAGGTGGATGCACTTTTGCCAGACATTCAAAGTGTTATTCACTATGATAGCTTCATATTAATTACATCTCGGGACAGAGCTCTTCTAAGAAGAGCAGGACTCGAAGATATATCAATTTACAAGTTAAATTGCCTTCAGATACAATACTCGCGAGAGCTCTTTTGCTCCCATGCCTCCAGTCAGCAGCATCCACTCCCAAGATTCTAATCTCTAGTAGATGAATTCGCAGAAGCCTATCATGGTTTTCCTTTATCTTTAAAAGTATTAGGGTCACTTCTTTATGGAAGCGATGACCAATTTCAAAGGAAAAACACATCTCGATACACGGAAAATCTAGGAAAAGAGCATTGAGAAGAAGTGAAATGGGTGCTTCGATATCTTAGAGGCACAAGCAATTATTCTATCACCTATGATGGTTCCAAAGATTCAGTTTGTGGTTATCTAGATTCATATTTTACATGTGACTTGGACAAAAGGAGATCCACTTCAAGATCCGTCTTACTCTTACAGGAGGACCTGTTAAATGGATGTCAAAGCTTCAAAACGTAGTCGCTTTATCCACTACGAAGGCAAAGTATATGGGTTTTTCACATGCATGCAAGGAGGCAATTTGGTTACAGGGTTTATTAGGTGAGTTTGGAAGGATACATGATAAGGTGAAAGTATTTTGCAATAGTCAAAGTGCTATTCATTTGGCTGGAAAGTAGTTTATCACAGTAAGACGAAGCATATAGAGGTCAGAGTACAATGTGATGTGCAATGTGTGAAGAGTGTGAGTGCAAGTTTGTGCAATGAGCAGAGAGCACAGTGTGTGACTAGAGGATGATTGTATGCCTATGAAGGCTATTGTAATTCTCTCTTGAATAATAAGAATACCAATAATCATTGCCAGTGATTTTTTTTCTCATTAGATTTCCACATAAATCACTATGTCAATATGCTTGTTTGATCTTACTTGTTTATACTATGTTTTATGCTATGTTTTGCTTCAGCTGCCTAACATGCTTCATACTCAAGCTCAAATTTTGCATTGAAGAAATCAGATTATGGTTTACAGTATACATCGAGCTTGTAGTCTAATTCGAGGGCTTTCCTGGATGATATTAGCGTCTAATTCGAGGGGCTTTTTGGAGATTCAACCTGATCATAGCGAGGGTTTCTTCGTATGGATTTATTCAAAGATAAATCCATAACATTTAAAAGATAAAGCGTCCTAGGTAACCGCTAAACTATGATCCGAACCAGGCCTGGAATTTGACGTTCTGTAGAACGTTTTTTCCCTTTGAAACCGTATTTGACATGTAAATTCAAAATATACACGTGAAAAGTTACGGGCATCACAATTACCAAACCGTCAAATCTACTTTTAGCTAATTATGATACTCGTCATAAATTCTAATATCTGTTTAAGGTAGCCAATCTATATTAAACTGTATAACTTATAATGTAGATGTTATTAACTCTGCAGAGCTAAATATTTACAATCAGCGCCCAAATATTGAGCGACTTGGAATCAATTTTAGGGAGCTCCCTCACACAGATTGAAATAAGGTTTCATCTTTGTAAGAATCTTTTTTATTTTTGGAGAATTTTGCATTCACTTGATGCTTTTGTTATCTTAATCATTAATGTTAATATTCTAATATGGTCATTGTTAATATGAATATTCTAATATGGTTATTATGAGTGGAAAGGTTATTATGCTTGAAAAGTTTTTACATTAATTAATTTTTGTGAAACTTTTTAGTTTTTATAATGTAATTTTGTGAAGATTAGTTAATTTTATTTATTTCATGAATCAAAATTAATTCATTATTATTTATCAAAATTTAACTCATATAACCAATAAATAAGTTGGAGAATTGTTACACTGTATATTTTTCAGTGATAGAGATATTGCACATAATGAAATTTATATATACTAATAAAAAAAATAATGAGAATGAAATT
>JZKD02S0274422.1:257990-276331 GCA_000966675.3 Picea glauca
GTTTTCGATGTTTTTGAGAAAGATTTATTCTTTTATATTTGTTATAAATGAAAGTTAGTGATTGTGACCATATCTTGTATTATTTATGCATGTTCATCATTGGACCAACCTTAAATATGTCCTCTCTTCTCAATTTTAAGATGTTGGATCTTAGAAACCACATGAAAAAATAAAGGGAAATGTGAGATATGTATGTTTGGCTTGAAATGGGCAATGAAGAATGCCCACATCTAGTGGTCTCAAAAGTCAATTTCAATGAAACAAGAGTCATTTTTAGATAATTAGACCAATTTGGACATAGTGGTGTAAACAATTAGAGCTAGGAATCAATATGCATTGATTTGCAAATTTCAAGCAAGCTCTATGAACCATTGAAAATGGATCTAAGGAGAAGCAGTAATCGAATTTTAGATTTTGAAAAAAACAATTTGACAAGTTTCACATGCATAATTAGCATCTACAATATCTTTCAAAATGGAGTCTAGGATCACATATTCTATGCCCTCTAGTGAGAGAGTTAGGATCATATATGAACCTAGACATAAATCATGTAAGACAACACAAATTTATACATTAAAAATAGTTTTATGCAATTATTTAAGGGAGAGGTTCTTTTAAGGGGCCGATTATCTATAAGCCTTCGGAGTCTTTCCACCTCCAATGAAAATATGTCATCATCAACTTGTCCACCTATCCTTTGAGCCCAACCATTTATTGTCCCTCCCAATGTCATCATACTTGTCAATGCTCTAGCAGTGAAGACCTACGTAATCGTTTGAGTCTCCCCACTACTCTGAGAAGCAATAGGGGAATCGTGTAAGGGATTTGATGATTACATTATCTCGATCTCTATGTATAGCTACTTTTTGGGATTCTATTCGTGTACCTACATCCCACATTGTAAGGTTTGTGGATTCTTTAATTGTCCCTAAGACCAAAAAATTCTAAATTTATCTAGGCACCCTCAAAGAGCCTGTCAACTGGTTCTTCACAAGGAAAATCCATGGTGATCGAGGGATGGAAGGTGAAAGTTGCACTAGCTTTAGGTTGTTAAGATATTTAGACACTTAGGAGTTAGTTAACATCAAATTGGTCTAATGTGTCATTAGGTAAAAGTGTGTTTCTTAGTGTGCATTAGTATGCATTTATAGTTAGGTAATCTGACAATCATGATATGTTCCCGACATAAAGTGATCTGACAACTCATATTCTCCTTGATCTTAACTACTACATTGATATGTGGCTTAACACCTGATCGGTCCATGATCTCTATTTAAAGATCATGTAAAGTCATTTTTTGATGATCGATTGTGAGAAACTCTCTTGTAAATATCTATGTAATATTTTCTTTTGCATTAATAAATTGCTCCAAGTGGACACATTGAATGGGGCGGTGGATGTTTCCCCGCAAGGGTTTTACCACGTAAAAGCATCAATGTGTTGACATTTGATCTGTTTGTATGAGTGGTTATTGAAGGTGTTCATCCTATGATGGAATACCCGTCTTGTCGAACATGGTATCAGAGCACATTTGAAGACCCACTCTCGTTGTAGCTAGAGATCCTAAAGTCGTGTTGACAAATCTATGGTTTCTACGATTTATGTACATTTATGGGATCTAAGTACTATTTCATTGCATCCAAAGCACTTGTTTCAATTATGAACGTTTTTTGTTTCACTCGGAAAGGTTTTTGTTTGCCCAAAATATGACCATTTCAGTCAAATTCGGAGGTATAAAGTCTGAATATGCGTTTTTAAATTTTTACAGAGATAATATTTCGGTTTTCTATTTTTTATTTCTAAGTTTCTACTATTTTCAATATGTGTATGCTCTTTTCCTTGCACTATGTGTGATCTCGACAAATTAGAAACATAGTGGAAAGGGTTTTATTGTTTATGTATGCTCTTTGTCGTGTGCTATGTGAGATCTTAGTAAATAAAAAATGGAGGGAAAACTTGCATTTTCTAACTAAGCTAACCGAGATATAACCCTTGTTTTCATTGAGAAGCGGATTTTTTTGTGTGTGAATGCATGAAAATAAGTTTTTATTGAAAATCCATTCCAAGGTTGTCTTAAACAACAACAACAACCCCAATCGTCCTTCTAAAGACTATAATGTGTTTTGCACTAGCTCACTTGGTTGAAAGTTACTTTACTTAGTAAGAGGTCTTGGGTTCAAGTCTTTTTTTTGTTACTTTATTTTTTTTAATTTCATGCATTCATTGTAAAGTGCATTTCACTTAATTATAAAAGTGAATCATTATTAAATAAATTCAATATTTTATTTTAAGTTGTTTTTGCATGCAACCTTCATTTACCAAGTAACTTCATTGTAAAAGTGATTCCCTCTTATTCTATAAAAGTGGGTCACTTCATAAGTAACTTATTTAAAAGTGAGCTTATAGGTACAATTAGATAGGGAGGAGCATCACCACGTGAACCATCTTCTACTTGCCATGTGGCTATTTGGTTACCGTTTATGCATTTTCTCAAAAGAGCATAACTTTTACATCTGAAATCCCTTTCAAGTGTCGTTTTTTTTCAGAACAACCTATTTTTTCGAGATATTTCCATCTAGACCATTAGTTTCATATCTTCCTACATATTTTAATATAGAATTTATCCCAATGATATTTTCCTTACCAATACTAACTACTTATCATGGAAATCTCATATGCAAGATGTATTAAGAAGTAAAAGATTGTACCGAATTACCTTGGGAAAATAAATAGGACCCATTGATGATGAAAATAAAGTCAAATGAGCTAATAAGAGTGATAAATCATGTGGACTAATCAGAATTTCCATCTCTCCCTATTTAAGGTTTCACCTTCAAGTGATTGATACTCCCAATGCAACTTGGACTAAGCTTGAAGTTGTGTTTGGTAATCACAATATTATTCAAGCCCACTAGATAGAAAATCAGTTAATGACTCTAAGTATTAATAATTTCTCTTGCATTGAATATTATTTATCCAAGTTCAAAACACTTAGACTTTTATGTATAGACTGCAAAATAGATCCGAAGGAATATTGATGCATCTATATTATCCTTTCTAAGCTTGGTAGTGCATAATATGTCTTTGTATATACTTTTTATTCCACTAGAGGTGCTCTAGCGAGTTCCTATAAAGATCCCACTCTTGAGTCTTTTTGTGATCCTTTGATTAGAGAGCAAGATAAACTTGTGCAACTTGGAGTGATTAACACTACAGGTACCTCCAACAAATCCTTAGTGGATCAATAGAAAGATAAATCGAAGAATCCAAAGAAGCAACATCCTTGCCACAACATCAAGAAAAACAAGGGTCCCTGTCTAACTTCCACTCATAATGGTATCAAAGCAACAAAATCCAAAAGTAAGAACATCGGTGACCGACATTGCAACTTTTGTGGGAAATATGGTCATGTGAAGTCTATTTTTTTTTAAATGATGGAAGCCTTAGAAGAAATGTTGAATAAGAACAACATCCATATTCATTATTCTTCTTCTCATGGACATACACTTTTTGCTTATGGTTTATCCTTCAATGTAAATTCTATTTCTTCTTCTTCTTATGAGTGGCTTATTGATTCTGGAGTATCTTATTATATGGCCAAGGATAAATCCATATTTTCTGCTCTAAATGAATGTAACGCTAAGAAAATGTTTGTTAGTGATGATAGATCTCTTAGTGTTGTAGGTTCTGGAACAATTTAGGAAAATAATGGTCATTTTAATGATGTATTATGTGTTCCAAGTCTTTATTGCAACCTTCTATTATTATATCAGATCACTCATTTAGGTGAAGGTAAAACCGTAGAGTTTTCACCTCACCAAGTTATAATTAACGATTTAAAATATCCTAAGCACGTCCTCACAACTAGAATTGTTGACGATATTACCAGGTTGTACAAGTTTGATAACTTTGGTTCATCATATTTTCCATCAATATTCATTGTTAATAGCGATGACTTGAAAAAACTTTGGCATGAGTGGTTTGATCATCTAGACTGTCACTCATTGCAACAACTATGTAATCAATAGATGGTGAATAGTCTTCCTCTTGTTTCTTGTAGAGATGGTGTTTATGTCGGTTGTGCTCTCGGTAAACATCATCGGGACAGTTTTGACAAACATGCCTCTTGGCACACCTCGACCCTTTTGCATCTTGTTGGTTACATAATTATTCAACCTCATTCTAATGAAATTATTATTATAAGAGATGTTAAATTTGATGAAAATCTCTTGGCCTGTGAGCCTAATTTGGTATGTGTTCCTTCTTCGGCCTGTGATCCATCTTCGACGTTTGTTCCATCTTATGTTCCTATTTTTGTTTCTTATTTAGATGATGACAATGAGGATGAAAATCCACCTCCAACTGCTCACCTTCCTCCAGATTATTCTATTGAACATGAACCTGCACCAGCACCATAGCTTCCCAGATGGATCCTTTCAACAAGAGAAACAACTGGTGATCTTATTGGTGATCCTTTAGATCAACATTCGACACATTCACATTTCAAACAAGCCTCTTATGTTTTGGCTCAAGTTTTAGATATTTGTGATCCAAAAACATTTTCAGAAGCTTCATGTCATCCAGATTGGGACACAACAATGAATGAAGAGTAGTTCTCTTTAATGGTGAATGACACTTGGGATCGTGTACCTCTTCTGAAAGGAAGAAAACTTGTCAGATGTAAATGGGTATACAAAACTAAGTATGCATCAGATGGAAGTGTTGAAAGACATAAGGCCTTGTTAGTTTCCAAAGGGTTCTATCAAGTTGAAGGCATTAAATTTATGCCAAAATGAATTATATATGCCTTGTTCTATCCCTTGAAACCTCGCATAAATGGGAGGTCCATCAGATGGATGTCAAATATGCCTTCTTGTATGTGGATTTATAAGAATAAATCTACATGGAATAACCTCCTAGCTATGTCTAGAATGAATCAAGCCTTGTTTTCCACCTTAATAAATCCCTTTATGGTCTTAAGCAAGCTCCTTAAGCTTGGTATCCCAAAATGGATAAATTTCCTCTTGATATCATATTTTTTAGATATCATTCTAATCCTAATGTATATACCAAGAAAGTAGGAATCCATCTCATAATACACGTTCTTTATGTTGATGACCGTATTCTCATTGGTAGTGACCCTAAACTTTTAAACCATGTCAAAACCAACCTTAAGAAGAAATTTGAAATAAACGACTTAGGCTATTTGAACTATTTTCTTGGCCTCCAAGTTTTGCAAACCATGGAAGGAATATTTCTTTCTCAGTAGAAGTATGCTTGTGGCATTCTTGATCACTTTCACATGGATGATTCTAAACCAACCCCTTCTCCATTCCAGTCTAGACTCAAACTTTTTTCCACTTGTACTTCTCCCGAAGTTGATGCCACTTTGTAACATCAATTAGTAGGTAGCCTCTTATATTTGACTCATACCTGTCCTGATATTTCCTTTGTTGTTGGTCTTGTTGTCCAGTATATGAAAAAACCCCATGAAATCCATTGGAAAGTAGCTAAAATAATAATTCGGTATGTCTAGGGTACATTTCAGTTCAAGATACATTACAATTTACAAGGGACTCCTTTATTGGTCGGTTTCACTGATCAAGATTCTGTTGATGACCCTCATGATTGAAAGTCTACTACAAGTTATGTTTTCAGCCTTGGTTCAAGACCTGCCACTTAGGTTTGTAAGAAACAATAATCTATTTCTATTTCTTTTGCAGAAGAAGAGTACCGAGCAGCGGTTAATACAAATCAAGAAGCCTTGTGGCTTAGACATATTCTTTCAGAGTTTGGATTCCATTAGCAACATTAGAAAACCATCTAGTGTGACAATCAAAGTGTCATCAAGCTCACCAAATACCTATTTCAACATTATCACAACAAACACATCGAGATACACATGCACTTCATCAGAAATCTCATTCATGATCGAGTTATTGAAGTGCTCGTTTGCCCTACAAAAGATCAAGTTGCAAACATTTTCCCAAAGTCTCTTATAGAAGAAAAGTTTTCCAAACTTTGATCTATGTTAGGAGTTCAGGAAGTTGTCATTAAGAAGCGATAGGATCTAATGCCTCCTTCTTTGTCCTATTGTGTCACCATTGTAAATGCTTCAATCTTATCCCAAGTTGTTCTTAAGGGGGGATGTTAGGATATTTAGACACTTAGGATTTAGTTAAGATCAACTTGGTCTAATGTGTCATTAGGTAAAAGTGTGTTTCTTAGTGTGCATTAGTATGCATTCGTAGTTAAGTAATCTGACTATCACGATATGTTCCTGACATAGAGTGATCCAATGACTCATATTCTCCTCGATATTAACGACTACATTGATTCATGGCTTAACACCCGATTGGTCCATGATTTCTATTTAAAGAGAATGGGGGATCATTTATCGATGATCGATTGTGAGAAAATCTCTAGTAAATATCTCTATAATATTTTCTTTTCCATTAATAAATTGCTCCAAGTGGCCACATTGGATGGGGTTGTGGATTTTTCCCCATAGGGGTCTTACCACGTAAAAACATCAGTGTGTTGATCTTTGATATGGTTGTGTGAGTGGTTACTAATGAGTGCTCAAATTGACATCTTTGTAGCACCCGTCCTATAATATTTTTACACATTTTTCCCATTTCCATTCCATTTTAGTACCATTTTCATTCATAATGATCCATTTTTGGTCAAGGCATAATTATTCTTTCAACATTACATTTCAATACTTATTCTTATGCATTTTCAAGAAATCATCACCTTTTTGTGCTAACAATCATTTACAAGAACAAGGTTGCACAATTACTTTTCCAACACAAGAACTGCAACTCCTGAGTATGATTTGTTGCAACTCTGGGTTGTTGAAACCATTTTTGTGACTCTTGCCTTTGTTGCAACTCTCCTTTGTTGCGATTCTCATTGTTGCTACGAATCTTGCTGCGACTCTCACTATGATGTGACTCTTGGTGAGACTCTCACTATAGGACCATTGTTGCAACTCTCCATTGTTGTGACTCTCACTATGCTGCAACTCTTGCCTCATCGTTGCTACAACTCTCACCATAGGACCATTGTTTCCACTTTGGTATGGGTGTTGTAACTATGCCCCTATGTTGATGTTCATATTGGTCAAGATCCAAACAACAACCTCACGAGGATAAAATACCCCCCTATGTTTTTATAGAGGTGGTACTCCTCTGTCATAATATGAAATATGTAGCTTGTTGTTCTTGGATTGGGTTGTCAAATGGGAGAATGCTAAACAAAAATCCCCAAATCTTGTTTCTTTAGTTTGTATGTAAAATGGTTCTTGATAACCATATTGCTCTTTGAGTACAACATTTACTTAGAAATGGACCAAGCAACTTTCTTTACAATAAAAAGATAAAGAAAGGCTTCAGCATCAAAATAATTAGTGCTCAACTTCGTTATAATATCCCTCTAAAAAATATGCAAGTAGAAGATGCATCCATATTTTCTCACAAGAAAAAGAGTAAAATGGTGTTGATCATTTCAAAGAACTTTAAATGAGTATTGCATTCAAAACTAAAAATAATTTGATGTACATTCTCCAAAAATATCACACTAAAAAATCCCAAAGTTTGAGAATTCATTAAATTTATACCCTGAAGTAGTTCCCTGTGGATTTTCATACATAAATATATTACACAACATTTTAGTAAATCAATTGACTAATGTTCAGAAAAGAAGTTTGTGAAAGGCAAGGACTAAACCACCATGAATCATTTATACAATCTTGGCTTACATTACCAGCCACATATATGGCTATAAAATAATCCTATTGGTTTTTTATGAAGATACTTGGAAGAGTAAAAGGAAATAACACTCAAAAACTCATTCTTTTGTTGGATCTTTGATATAAACACATAAAGCTTTGAGAGAAATTGCATAGAAGAAGATGAAGCAAGAAAATGAAAATCTATATTTGCATATAAAAACTTGGTTGTGTATTGAAGGTTGAACAATGCTATCTTGATGATCTGACCTCTCTTGATGATCTCAACTTCTAAACTTTTTTTTATGGTGCTCTCTCTATTTTAAATCTACTCCCAATGCTTCTTGAAGTAGTTAGGGTTTCTATTCTTATAGAAGTTTCCATGTGCATATCCTTTTTGGAATTAATGATTTATTAAATGCTCATTAATGAACTTAGGTTATTATAATTTGTGCCTCCAGGTAGGACCCAAGTCTTTATCCCTTTATAAAATACATTTAATAAATTTTCAATTCCAAAACTTGAAGCTAACCGTCTGACAAAAGGTGGATTGTATTTTACTTTTATGAGCATGATAATTGACTTCTCATCCATGAAAACCATTCTATAGATAATCTCCATCATTACATTTTTCCAATGAGTCTTCTTAAGAAAAATTTGGAGGTTTGGATTTCAACTTATAGCCTTGGGAAATCAAGGTTCCAAAAACAATTCTCGGCAAGTCATGAAAAGTGAGTTGAATGATATTTTAATTTTTGGAAGAATTATGGAAAAATTAAGTCATTGAAACATAACCCATTTCATTCCTTATCAAATTACCTTTACAACAAGGTACTTCTTTCCCCAAATAAACGTCTGGATCATGAGTTATAAGCCCCAGAAGATCGTTACTCAACAACTGCCAATCCGGTTTGTGGATCAATATTAGCCTTTGATTTAATTCCACCCTCTTGTGTCCCACATGCATTGTGGTGGAGGAGAATTTAGTGTTTGCAATGTATACACATCCCTTCCATTCATGTATGGAATAGAAGGACTTATGGTATCCTTAGTGTATCTCTCGTGCCTTAAATAAAATCATGTCTTGGTAATATTATGGTTTCCTAGTCATCACTTATTCATTGCCTAATCAACCTATGAATGTTTGACACGTCATGTCAAATCACCACCCAATCACCTTCCATGTGTCACTAGTGGGTAGGTCCATGTCACTACCATGTGTCATTAAGGGATGGTTCCATCTCACTGCCACATGTCATTAAGGGATGGGTCCACCTCACTACCACATGTCCTAATATGGTAGGTCCATAAAAAAGGGGAAAGAAGCTTAAGATAGGAAATAATATTAAAAATAAAATAAAATGAAGGGTTTCTAGAGTTACAGGAATAGGTAAAGGAGGTAAAAATGACTAAGTATGAAGTGAAAAAAGGGGAATGGAGAGAGTAATTGTGAAAATATAAAAAATGAAAATATGGAAAATGGAAAAAGAAAATAGAAAAATTAAAATGGTAAATGGTAAATGAAGAATGAAAATGGAAATGATAATAAAAATGAATAAGTGGACATGGAAAATTAAATTAATTATAAAAATAAAGATGTAAATGAATTATTAAAATGACTAATGGGTGGGTATTATGAAAATTAACTAAGTGGATAATGAAAATGAAAATGGGATAGGTAAGGAAATAGGTTAAGTATGGAAATGGTTAAGTATGGACAATAGTGAGGAAGGAGAGTAGAGTGGAAAGAAGGAAAAATGACTAAGTATAAAGTGTGGAGAGTGGAGAATGAGGAAAATAGAAAAATGGCCAAGTATGGAGAAACAATATGTGGGAGAAAAAATGGCATATCTTGGGCAGCTGAGCTTTGTTTTGGATTCCACAAAGTGCTGAACAAATATGAGACATATGGCTATTTAGTGAGAAGATAGACATAAGAATTTCCTTCCTTTAATATGTTTTTTCTCTTTCTCTTTTGTTTGAATGAGGAACCATCTTTGTTATCATTTTATTATGAATAACTAGAGAATTGAAACTGATTGGAAACTTGTTGGGTCTTCATGATCAACGATTGAATATTCTTTAGAATTTTTCAAGTTCGACCAATTTTATTTTTTTTATTTGATAGGTGAAAACACATCAACATTTGGCTCCAACTATGGGACAATAAACCCCTATGGGTTGCTAAGAATCCAAAATCCTGGTCCAACTGCCTTCTCCATTGGGCTATGGATTCATCTTCAAACATTATCTCCATCTAGAAACTTCTTTGTTATGAAAAACTTCGCCTGAAGAAACAAACTATGTACAAACAATATCTACCTACCCTAACCTTCTTGGAGTAAAGGGACAATTTTCAAGTGTAAGTAGATTTCTAATGTAGCCATTAAAGCATACAATTGATCTGTGGAATGAACTCTAGAAGTGGGGAACATATTGGGGCTGCTATCAAGGAGTCAAGAGCATGCCCAAAGTGTATTGAAGTAAACCTGAGGTGGATGTGCCCAAAATCTAATTGCATTGCTTGTACAACAATGCTCTGGAACCATGGTTCAATAAAATCAACTCCTGGTTTCTTATGAGTGTTGTAATATTTAGTTGGATGAAAAGTTTCTAATTTGAAAATATTTTCATCTTTCTTCTTTGATCCGGATTATTTTCGACACGAAATGAGAGCGGAGATATAATAAATAAATGCACAGAGATATCGTGGATATCCAATAATATAACAAAAATGTATCAGAGATGCAACCATAAACAAAGAGATACATTAATACACAATTTTCTATTAATGAGAGAAAATGTACAAAGACTGTAAAAATACAGAGCGAAAGACTTGCTAGAATGGTGGCAACTTATCTCTGAGAAGAGATGTGACTGCTACTCACATTCACAAGAAGATGATTCTACAATGAGGCTCCAAAGGCCTTTTTTATCATAAATAAAATCTAAAACCCTAACCCCAGAAGATGAAAAGCCAACAATTTTGTGGACCCCATTTTGGGTAGTTTGGTGTATCAACTTCCCGGGGCTGTAACTTTGGCATACAATCTTTGTTTTGGGCGCACGTTAGCTCGTTGGAAAGGTATCGTCAATGATATTCATTTTGGGGGCTCAATCAAAGCCTCTGGATATCATTGACAATATCTATCCTGAAAAACCTTCCTTTACGCCCTCAAAATGGCCCTAAAAGTTAAAAACTGCTAAAAATAGTAAATTACCAAAATTGCCAGAAAACTATTTTGAACCAGTTGGAAAAGGTGGGTGACCACCAATATCCACTTGGATCAATCCTCCCTCTATAGGAAGAAATGGTATCCATTGCGTTGAATGTCCGAGGGAGAGGGAAAAGCATTTGATGAATCTACATCTTGATGAGTTGCTTGCCTTGTTGGAGAAGTTGTGTTGCTTAGCTTGTTGAAGGTTGTCACAAACCTGTGGCTGGAAGGGTTGGACCTTTTTAACCAATCTGGCTACATGAGATGCTTGTGTGCAGAATAAATATTTACACTTTGTTGCATTCTTGTCGACCTTCTTATGTTGGATAGAAGGTTCTTGGACTGAGGCTACAATGGTGTTCTTTTGTTCACGCTTTGAACAAATTGTGAAGAAGTTGAATTTTTTAGTATGATATACTACCTTACAGCACTGTTTAGGTGGGGAAATAGTTGGAACTACCTCTGGTATCCTGTAGAGATGACCACCCAGAGTAACAATGAAACTATGGGGTCGAGACTCATAGATAGCATGGCGCTTCCACATATATGGTTGGCCCAAGAGAACATCACAGACATCCAGTGGGGAAACATCACATAATACCTCATCCTTGAATGGATGGATGTCGTATGACAATCGAAACTGTTGGTTGATACGAAGATCTCATCCCTGACGAATCCACCTGATGCTGTATGGTTGCAGGTGTGGTGTTGTCGAAAATCCCAACTGTTTGACGACCTTTGTTGATATGAGGTTCTTCTGGCTTCTGCTATCAACAATAAAATGCAACAGGGTCCCTTTCACCCACATATCTAAATGAAAAATGTGATCCCCCTCTTTAGGATATGTTGGTTCTTCTGGTTGAATTGTTGTGGTCACGACAATAGCAGTGGGGTCTGTGTCGATGATCTGTCTTTTACCAGTATTTTCAGAATCAGATTCTGAATCAGGGTTCGCCTCCTTGCTTTTGATCTCGACCACCAATGAATTTTTTGAATGACATTCATCGATGTTGTGCCAAGGGATTTTATGGAAATCACACCATTTTCCAGTGTCCTTCTTCATCTTCCCATGACCCTTCTTTTCCTGTGGCTTAGAGTGGTTTTCAGGAAGTTGTTTGTTAGGGTCGTATTTCTCATACTTTGGTTGTTGCGGATTTGCATATCCAAACTCTCGTTTGTTCTGGTGCCTAAATTTTTTCTCGATTTTAACAACATATCGATACGCAGCACCGAGTGATGAGATATCCATAAAATATATTTCAATTTGGATGTATCCGTGTATAGCCCCACAATATTTCAGAACCAAATTTAGTTCGAAGTCTTTGATACCCATCTTGGTGTGCAATGTATGGAAGTTATTGGTGAACTCTGGAATTGCTTGGCCCCTCTCTTGTTGCAGTGTGGTCCATCTCATATACTAGTCCTTATAGTTTCCAACAGGGTAATATTGTCCCTTTATCGCGTCCACAAAAAAATCCCAAGTGGGATCGACCCCATATATTCCAGACTCTTCTGTGGAACTTTGCTCCCAGTAATTTTCCCACCAATGTTTGACATGGGAGAGATATTTAAGGAGTGTGAAGGTGATCTTTTCCCTATAGGAAAAATGGTGAACAGAGAAATAACTTTATAGCAGATTTAACCATTTGTCTAGGGCATCTGCATCTATCTGACCTTCAAATACGGGAATATAAAAATTGACCTCTACCTTGAAAGGAGAGGTGCTTCCAAAGTGGTTGTTTGATGAATATTCTCCTATTTCTATCGACAAACGTTGAAGCATGTGGAAAAAATTCTCCATCATTTCGTCCCTCTGTCGCGTGAGAGCTTGCTCAAGCAACAGATTGATAGAATCATTTGCTCCGTTGTTTTTCCTTTATTTTTCCATGGAGGGTTTCTTGGGCATGCGAGAGTGATTTTATTCAATAGATAGAAGCTCGAGACCCAAATTTCTATACTAGAACCTCGTTGGGGACATGCACTGAAAAAAAAAGATCAAGAGTAGCCTGCTCTGATACCACTGGTCCAGATTATTTTCGACACGAAATGAGAGCGGAGATATAATAAAGAAATGCACAGAGATATCGCGGATATACAATAATATAAAATAAATGTATTAGACATGCAACCATAAACACAGAGATACAGTAATACACAATTTTCTATTAATGAGCGAAAATGTACAAAGACTGTATAAATACAGAGTGAAAGACTCGCTAGAATGGTGGCAGCTTATCTCTGAGAAGAGATGTGACGGCTACTTGCATTCACAAGAAGATGATTCTACAATGAGGCTCGAAAGGCCTTTTTTATCATAAATAAAATCCAAAACCTAACCCCGAAAGATGAAAAGCCAACAATTTTGTGGACCCCGTTTTGGGTAGTTTGGTGTATCAACTTCTCGAGGGTGTAACTTTGGCATATAATCTTCGTTTGGGGTGCACGATAGCTCATTGGAAAGGTATCATCAAGGATATTCATTTTTTGGGCCCAATCATAGCCTTCGGATATCATTAAGAAGATCAATCCAGAAAAACATTCATTTACGCCCTCAAAATGGCCTCAGAAGTAAAAAACTGCTAAAAATAGTAAATTACCAAAATTGATAGAAAACTATTTTGAGCCAGTTGGAAAAGGTGGGTGGCCACCTATATTCACCTAGATCATTATGATCCCAAACCACATCCAATATTCTTGATTCACTAGAAATTTCCTAAAAGCATTCTTCCTTCATGAAATGAAAATGTTTCCCATCATTATTCTCAAAATTAATTTTGTCCTCCAATTCTTCTTGCTGCAAATGTTCTTGTGACTTTTTATCATAAAGATGTGGCCATTGCAAACATGTTGCAACATTTTCCACATGATCTTGTTGGATGAAATCGTGTTTTGCATTTGTTTTAGACTCCTCAATTTCATTCTCGAACTTGTTGTCTGAAAGATCTTCATATGGAGTATATGAGTAGCTTAAATCTTACACTTGACAATTGGAATTCTCATTTTTTCAGTTTCAACAATATGACTTGATTAAAAAAAAATCAAATATTTGATTATATTTTTCTTCCATATCAATCACTTCATTGTCTTGTGTCGATATGGGAGAGGGTGAGTGGGAAACAACATTGAAAACACCAGAAAGGGCATATGGGTGCATTCTTGGGACGAAAGTTTCAACAAATGAAGTTTCCAACACATCTCAGCTGGTAATGGTCCCAACATCAATGAAAAGACCCATTCATGAGCATTCCCATGCAGAGTTTGTGAAAACATTATCTTCAGAGATATTGAAAATATCGCATGTGCTTTTGAATTTTAATAAATGTTTATGTGAATCCTATGAAGTATTCTCAAATAATGTGGGAAATTTTTCAATAGAAATGTTTGGCATTTGAAAATCTATTTCTTGCAAATTTAAAGGGCTTCTATGAAACCACCTCCTTCTTTGGTCACCTCTTATTTCCTCTGCATCTTTAAAATCCATTAATGGGCTTGGTGGATAAGGTAAAGGAGCATCAAAACATGAACGAAGTTCTTTGCTAGAGCTGTCGTAAATATTTTCTTGAGATTATTGAATCTTTCGAATGGAGTTTCCAAGGTATTTAAGAATTCTTCCAATGGAATCGCCAGAGAGTTCATCCTCTCAAATATTTGGTGGTTCTTTCTTCTTCAAAGGTTCTGATATTTGACTTGTGCCCAAAGATCCAAGAACATTGTCTTTGTGGTCATTCAAACATCTATGAATAATTTTTTTATAAACCTTGTGCATCTAGAACAAGTAGTAGTATTCTTGAATCCATTTTTTGAAACTTTGAACCATGGAGACTCTGGTTTCTCAATCAAATCTAAAACAAAGCCTCAGATACCTTGAAAATAAATCATCCCTAGTATGGTCACAAAAACGTTGATGTTCAGATTGGTCAAGATCCAAACAACAACCTCATGAGGATAAAATATCCCCTTGCATTTTTATAGAGATGGTACTCCTCTATCAGAATATAAAAAATGTATCTTGATTTTCTTGTATTGGGATATAAAATGGGAGAATTCTAAAAATAAAACCCCAAATCTTATTGCTTTAGTTTGTATGTAAAATGGTTCTTGATAACCAGATTGTTCTTTAAGTACAACACTTACTCGGAAATGGACCAAGCAAATTTATTTACAATAAAAAGATAATGGAAGGATTCAACATCAAAACAATTATGAGCTCAACTTCATTATAACATCCCTCTAAAACACTTGCAAGTAGAATATGCATCCATATTTTCTCACAAGAAAAAGAGTGAAACAGTGTTGAACATTTCAGAGAACTTTAAATGAGTATTGCATTCAAAACTGAAAAGAACTTGACGGGAATACTCCAAAATCTCACACTCAGAAATATCAAAGTATGAGAATTCATTAAAGTTATACTCCGAAGTAGTTCCCTGTGGACTTTAATACATAAAGATATTACAAAACATTTCAATAAACCATTTGACTAATGCTCAGGAATGAAGTTTTTCGAATGCAACGACTAAACCGCCATGAATCATTTAGACAATCATGATTTGTATTACCATCCACATCTATGGATTTAAAATACTCCTATTGATCTTTTAGGAAGACACTTGGAAGAGTAAAAAGAAACAACACTCAAAAACTCATCCTTATGTTTGATCTCTGATATATAAACAAAAAGCTTTGAGAGAAATTGTGCAGAAGAAGAAGAAGCAAGAAAATGAAGATCTATATTTGCAAGTGAAAAGTTGGTTGCATAATGAAGGATGAACAATTATATATTGATAATCTAACCTCTCTTGATGATCTAAACTTCTCTTGATGATCTAAACTTCTAATGTTTTTTTTAATGGTTTTCTCTCCCTTTTAAATCTACTCCCAATGCTTCTTGAAGTAGTTAGGGTTTCTATTCTTCTAGAAGTTTTCATGTGCATCTTAATTTCAGAATTTATTAAATGATCATTAATAAACTTAGGTCATTGGAATTTGTGCCTCCAAGTAGCACCCACTTTATCCCTTTATAAAATACATTTAATAAATTTTCAATTCCAAACTTGAAGCTAATTGTCTGAAAAAGGTGGGTTGTCTTTTAATTTTCTAAGCATGATAATTGACTTCTCGTCCATGAAAACCATTCTAGAGATAATATCCATCATTACAACTTTCCAATGAGTCTTTTTAAACAAAATTTGGAGGCCTTCATACTCCATTCAGTCGGACTCACTCATCCTTCCCCCTCACCTCCCTCACCCCCGTGAGTCTGAAAGTCCTCTCTCTTCATCCCCCCCCAGCCTACCTCCACTACTTACATTTCTACCCTTCCTCCCTATCTACCATTTCCCCCTCTCTCGTTCACTATCCAAAACTTAACCATTTCCCACTTACCTTATGATTAATATTTTATTATTAACCTTTCACCTTGTACCATGTGTCAGCGTTTCATTGGATCATATGAGAATATAATTAACTTATGAATGGATGCCACATGGCAGATTCAACATCCACTTATTTGATGACACATGGAAACTCATGAAGGAAGACATGTGGCAGCCAATCAAAATGTGACATGTTGCAACCAATTAACTTGTGACACACGGAAGTTGATGATGAAACATAAGGCTCCGACACATGGAGATGAATGGGCATAAGGTGGACAGTGACGAGGTTCTAAGATTATTATTTTATTCATCAACGTTCTAAGGGTCGAACTTTATGGTCTCTATACACTCCTCTTCTTCCACATAAGAGACATGAATCACTTCTTTTATATGCACTTAAAACTTAAATTTTTCCATGCATGTGGGATGGGATTTACACCAAAAGGTCGAAATCTAAGCTAAAGAGAATGAATCCAAGATCAAGTAGGGCCCACATTTTCCCAAGATGTCCAATCGACAATGGCTAAGTCATGAAATTTTGAAGGTCGTAAATTGAGCTCCGTGTGTCGGAATTGCAAAAACTTTATACTATTGGAAAGGTATTGTGATGAAGAAGATGATGGTATAGGTTTCAAGGGCTGAAAGTTTCTATATTTTTCCCGGAAAGTAAAATATCAGTCAACTTCATTTTTAATGGGTCTGTGTGACAACTCAACTTCACGAGCTCATATATTGAGATCCGGGAGTCAAATTTGAAAAAAAATTATTTAGTGGGAAATATAAGATGATGAATATCACAGCTGAAGTGATTTCCATGGATAAATTGTTGATTTCAACTTCTGAAAAATTAAAACATAGTCCCCCTATTTTAGAAGGGAAAATAATTGAATTTTGAAAAATAAAAGTTTATTTAAAAACTTGTATTAAAAAGGGAAAGGGGCCCATTTTAGATATGAATATATTGATGATGTAATTTCATTAATGGGGAATTAATGAGGATTCAATTAAAGAGAATACTTCAAGAAAATAATTGTACGTGAAATGCAAGAGAGGAAAATTCCTAACTACTCAAGTAGTTAGAAGATCTCATTTTAAAAAGAGAAGGAGGGCTTCATCAAGGGCTATAATAATCAAAATTGTCAGAGGGGCATGACAAAAGATCAAAGGAAGAAGAACGTATAGCCATGAATACACATACAAGCTTCTGATCAAAGAAAAGTGATCTCCATCTTCTCCACTCTTTATATTCATCTACACTATTTGTCATAGCTTTATTCTTGAGTCTCTGAATTGGGCACAAGGCTGAGTTCTTAAATGTTCTTATTGTATTCTTCCAAAATATTTTTCTTGTATGATCATGGAGTATTTACATTCATATACATGAATTGTTATCCACAATTTTGGTCATTGTGATGGTGTTATGATAATGTCATGATGATGAAATATCAAGCTCTTCCATAGGAACATTTTCCTGAGAAAGGTTACACTTATCAGTTGCCAGAAATCATATTTTAAAGCATGTTCACAGGCTGCTTATATAGTCACCTGCGGGAATGCCTATTTCTCGCATGCCACTCTCATTTGGGGTGCGAACTTCTCGCACTGTACTCAAGGATAGGGTGCGAACATGATCTTAAAGAAGGAAAATGGATAAGTTCTCGATCCTTCTAGAAGGGAATCTTCTAGAAGGATGAGTTGGCTTTCGAATGGTTGGCAAATACTGACTTTCCAKATATATTGGGATCATTCCCTATCCAAGTAACTAATATATCTTCTCCTATATATTGAGGAGATGGTTCATGGAAAAGGTTAAGCATAATCAAGCTAGCAAGAGATTGATTGGAGAATTGATAGGAGCCTGTATGGAGAACCGATGCTACAGCAGCAAGAAACTACAGCAAGGTCATCACAAGTGGTTGATTTTCTTCATGCATGAGCAAGTGTGTGTGTCAGAACTAGGAGCCATCGAAAGGAGACTTACTACATCAAGGCTCAGGTTGTATGTTTCTCTTT
>JZKD02S0274422.1:278461-330753 GCA_000966675.3 Picea glauca
TTACATGATTCCTTGATCACATGTATAGACTAGCTATTGAATATATTAATCTGCCTTTACTTTGATTGGTTTGTTCTGTCGTGATCTGAACGGAGCAAGAGCATCGGAGCGAAGCCTGGAACAACAGAGACTTAGGAAAGCGTTCATAAGGTATGTCCACATTCCTTTATCTCTTAGTTCACTCAATAGACTAGATCTAGGGAAAGAGTAGTATTATGTCCTGTTTTGTTCTAGATACCATGTGGATCTAGGGAGATCGGTTAGTGTCCGCACCTACGGATTTATCCCATAACATGAATGTCAAATCTTTTGTAATGAAGAAAATATTCCATGAATAAAACTCCACAAAGAATTGTTTTGGGGTTGATTTCGATTGTATCTTGTAACTTTGAGTTTTAAGTATGAGGTATTTGAGATTGGACTATCAAATTATGTTTTGATCGTGATAGTAGTACTCTTTTAAAATTCTTTGAGATGATCAAATTATTCTCTCCTATTTTTCATGAGGAAGAGATGGATGCATTTACATATGATTAAGAAGATTGTGTATATGATTTTGATTACAAATAAATTATGATGTTGAATCTCTCATTCGATATTTTCAATTGTTTAAAGACTTATTACTGCATACAAAGATCGGATTAGGTTATTGAAGAACCATATTATTTCATAATTTCAAGCAATAAATATTTAGGGTTTGTTTCTTCATCATTCTCCTAATCCAATATATCACAAATATATATTTTATCCCAAGAGGAGTACCACCTCTTTAAAAACGCAGGAGGATTCGTATCCTCGTGGGGTTTTCATTTTGGCCATGATGGATTTAAGCATCAACATTTTTTTTGACCATATTGGGGAGAAATTTATTTTCAAGACATTTGAGGCCTTGCTTCAGATCATATTGAAGAACTAGAAATCTCCATGTCTTAAAGTTTTGAAAGGAATATTCAATAAAATTGATGTTTTTTTTAAGTATGTCGCACTTTTTTTATAATTTCAAAAAGAACCGAGAAGCACCAAAGATTCGGGAGAATGGACTCCCTGGAAACTCCATTGAAAAGACTCAAAATGGATAATTTCATTCATGTCATGATGATCCTTTAAATTCTTCATCAAGCCCATCTATGGATTTACAAGACTCAGCAAAAGGGAGAAATACCCAAAGAAGGAGGTGATTTCATAAAACCCCTTTAAATCTACCAGAAGTAAACTTTTGAATGCCTGATATTTCTATTGAATTTTTTTCTACATTCTTTAGGGATGCTTCAGAAGATAAAGAGCAAGAAACACTTGTTTAATTTTAAGAGTACATGTCATGATTTCAACCTCATTGAAGACAATGTTACATGTGGATTATTCCTACAAACTCTGTGAGGGAATTCTCTTGAATGGTATAGCTCATTGATACCTAATTCCATTACCAGTTGGGATGTGTTAGAAGATTCATTTGCAAAAAAAATCATCCCAAAATTGCATTCATATGTTTTTTTTTATACTTTAAATGTTGCTTCCCACCCACCCTCTTCCATATGGAAGCAAGATAACAAAGTGACCAATTTTGAAGAAGAATCTAATCAAAGAATGGATGAAATTTCTAAGTCAAGTCGTGTTGCTAAAAAGAAGATGAAAATTCCAAATTATAAGAAGAAAATTTCAGTCTCCTAGATACTCCATATGAAGATGTTTCAAGAAAAAAAATTGAGAATGAAATTTAGGAGTCTCCAGCAAATACACAAGAAGATTTCATCCTTGTAATAGATGATGAAATGACTCAAGAACATGTGCATCAAGAAGAATTGGTGGAAGAAATGAATCTTGAGAAAAATAATGAACAAGATGGCCATTACATGAAAGAAAAGTCTTTTCAAGACATTGTTGATGAATCAAGAATCTTGAGCATAGATAGTGATAAGGAGATAATGTTACGATTGGAAACTCTCCATCCAATTGAAGACAATAGTATTTTTGAGCAGCCATGAATTTATTTCATTGAATTACGGTTCCAGAGCATTGTTGGAGAAGCAACACAATCAGATCCTCAACACACCTTGCTCAATATTTTTCCAGTTCATATTGAGAGTGCCCCTGACTCAAAGGTACAAGTTTCAATATGTTCCATAATGATGGAGTTCATTCCACAAATCAAATCAATGTTGAATGGATCCATTGTAAATCTTCCTATACCTAAGGTGCCCCTTTCTTTCAAGTAATCTAGGGTAGGTAGATCATGTTTGTACATATTTTGTTTCTTTAGTTCAGTTTTGCACAATAAGGAAGTCAAATTTGAAGATAAATCCATGAAATAAGAAGAATTGAAAGAATTCATTTTGAATACGACTCCATATCCCAATGGAGAAGGAAACTGGTATTGATATTCTTGTGTTCTCAGCAACCCACAGGGGTTCATTGTCTCGCAGTTTGAGCCAGTTGTTAACCAAAATTTGTTCACCTATATTTTCTTGCTCTTGGATTAATAAAAATAATGATATTGGAAGATATAAATTTTGAACTATTATAATTTCATTGTGTATCCCTCAGTCGCATCTTTGCCACTCATTTTTATGATCGGAAATCTGAGTTTGTATGCTCAAAATATCTAGGTTTAAATAAAAGGACATGCTTCTTCGATTTGGAATAAACTAATCTCTTGGAATTGCATTTAAATTTTCGGGTCCACGACCCTGGTTTTCCTCATTAATTTCTAGGTTCAAAAATCATAAAAATATTCATTGTATTTCTCGCGGGCACCTGTCATTCTCTCCATTCCCCTCACTTACTTCACCTTTTCAACACTTATTTTAGTTTTTGGAATCCACTAAGCAGTCAGTCGGACTCACTTAGCGAACTCATATTTTTCTCTACCCTCTCACTTAAACTCTTATCCCTCACCCCCTCACCACTCTCTACTTAGCTTTATTTTATAATTCCTCTTAGACTCTCAGACTCACCCCACCCTCTTATCTTCCTCCCCTCACCCCCTCACCCTCTCCACTCCCTTATCCCTTATCCTCCCATACTTAGCCATATTTCATACTCCAATGGGTCGAACTCACTCACCCTTAAAACTCACCTCCCTCACCCCCAAGATTCAAAAAGTAATATCTCTTAATTCCACCCCCCCTCACCTCTATTACCTACATTTCTACGCTTCCTCCCTAACTACACTTTCCCCATCTCTCGTTAACTATCCAACACTTAACCATTTCCCACTTACCTTATGATTAATATTTTATTATTAAACTTTCACCTTGTGCCATGAGCCGTCCTTTAATTGGATCACATGAGAACGTAATTAAATTATGAGTGGATGTCACATGGTAGATCCAACATCCAATCATTTGTTGATGCATGGCAGCTCATGAAGGAAGACATGTGGTAGATTTTTGTTGGAGACATGTGGCAGCCAATCAACATGTGACATGTTGCAACCAATTAACAAGTGACACGTGGCAGTTGATGATGACACATAAGGATCCGAAACATGGTGATGATTAGGCATGAGGTGGATAGTGATGGGGTTCTAAAATTATTATTTTATTCATCAATGTTCTAAGGGCCAAAGCCTATGGTCTCTATACTCTCCTCTTCCACATAAGAGACATGAAGCAATTTTCTTTATATGTACTTAAAACTTAAATTTCCCCATGCATGTGGGATGGGATTTACACAAAAAAGTAGAAATATAAGCTAAAGATCATGAATCCAATATCAAGGGCCCACATTTACCCAAAACGTCTGATCGACGGTGGTTGAGTCACAAATTTCTTAAGGCCATAACTTGAGCTCCATGTGTCAGAATCACAAAAAAAATTATACAATTGGAAAGGTATTTGACGAAGAAGATGATGGTATAGATTTCAAGGGTTGAAATTTGATATATTTTTCCCAGAAAGTAAAATATTAGTCAACTTCATTTTTAATGGGCCTGTGTGACAACTCAACTTCACGAGCTCATATCTTGAGATCCAGGAGTCGGATTTGAAAACAAATTATATAGTGGGAAATATAAGATGATGAAGATCACAGCTGAAGTGATTTACATGGATAAATTGTTGATTTCAACTTTTGGAAAATTAAAACATAGTCCCCCTATTTTAGAAGGGAAATTAATTTAATTTTGAAAAATAAAAGTTTATTTAAAAACTTGTATTAAAAAGGGAAAGGGACCCATTTTAGATATGCATATATTGATGATGTAATTTCATTAATGAGGAGTTAGTGAGGATTTAATTAAAGAGAATACTTCAAGAAAATAATTGTACATGAAATTCAAGAGAGGAAAAACCCTAACTACTCAAGTAGTTAGAAGATCTCATTTTAAAAAGAGGAGGGCTTCATCAATGTATAGAATAATTTGAATTGTTAGAGGGGTAGGGAGGAATATCAAAGAAAGAAGAAGGTAAAGCCATGAATACACATCCATGATTTTGATCAAATAAAATATATCTCCATCTTCTCCGCTCTTGCTATTCTTCTACACCATTTCTTAGAGCTTTATGTATGAGTCTCTGAATTGGGCACAAGGCTGAGTTCTTGAGTGTTTTTCTTTTATTCTTCAAAAACAAAATTCTTGTATGATCATGGAGTATTTACAACCACATACATGATTTTCAAACATTTTTTAATGAAAAACGTATTTCATGAATAAAACTCCGCAAAGAATTTGCTTCAGGGTTGATTTCTACTGTATCTTGTAACTTTGAATTTTAAGTATGAGGTATTTGAGATTGAACTATAAAATTATCTTTTGATCTTCATAGTAGTACTCTTTTAAAATTATTTGAGATGATCAAATTATTCTTTCCCATTTTTCGTGAGGAAGACATAGATTCATTTACATATGATTAAAAATATTGTGTATGTGATGTTGATTACAAAGAAATTTTGATGTTGAAGCCCTCCTTCAATATTTTCAATTGTTTAATGACTTCTTGTTGCATACAAAGATCATATTAGGTTATTGAAGACCATATCATTTCATAATTTCAAGCAATAATTATCTATGGTTTGTTGCCTTATAATTCTCCTAATCCAAGATATCACAGATATATATTTTATCCCAAGAGTAGTATCGCCTCTTTAAAAACACAGGAGGATTCATATCCTCGTGAGGTTGTCATTTTGGTCCTGATGGATTCAAGCATCAACATTTTTGGTGACCATACTGGGGAGAAATATATTTTCAATACATTTGAGGCCCTGCTTCAGATAAGATTGAGGAACCAGAAATTTCCACGGCTCAAAGTTTCGAAAAGAAGATTCAAGAAAATTGTTGTTTGTTTTAACTATGTTGTTGATCCAGATTTATGATCGGAACGAAATGAATAACAAACTGAATAGAATAACACAAAGATACGGAGAACAACAACATATATCAAGTGAAAAATAACTTATCTTGAATAACTGAAATAGGATGAAAATGTTAAAATGTAGAACTGAAAACAACTTGCTCGAATGGTGGTAAATATCTCTCAAAAGAGATGTGGCTACTACACGCATATGTCTGAGCAGAATGATTAGAATGAGGATCCAGAGGAATTTTTAACATTAATCGTGAATTCCAAAACCCTAAACATCCAAAAACCTAACCCTAGGAGATGAAACGCCAAAAGTTATGTGGACCCTGATGGGTAAGTTGGTACCTCAACTTCCCGAGGTCGTAACATTTGCATATGACCTCCGTTTTAGGCGCGTGATAACCCATTGGAAAGGTATTTTCGAGAACTACACATGATGCCTTCAAACTCTAATTCCTACTACAGTTTGACATTGGAAAGTTAAAAAAACATTGTTTAGGGCCCCAAAACGGCCCTGGAAGTACAGAAAGATGTGCTGACATGAAAACATCCAAAATAAGCCAGTTGGATTAGATGGGAAGCCACCAATATTCGTTCGGAAGCTGTGTAGGGCTTTAGACAGCCCCGGAAGTGTAGAACCCACAATTACAAAGAATTACAGAAGAACGTGTTGAACTAAAAATTGTAAATAGGAGTCAGTTGGAATAGGTGAGTGGTCACCAATATCCACATGGATGTGGCCACCAATATACACCTGAATCAATCCTCCCCCCTCAAGAAATAATGGTATCCATTGTGTTGAGTTCCCCCATCAGGTGAGGAAACTTCTGTTGAATTTGGCCACAGGTGAGCCACTTGCCTTGGTGGAGGAGTTGTCTTGCCTTGACAACCCGATAAATCTGGATCCTCTGCTTGTGAGTTCCATTTACCTGTGTGTCCACTATCTTATCAATGGATGCATGTTCCATGCATTCAAGGTTGAGCTCTATTGGTTTCAATTGTTCTGCGATCTATGAGGTGTCCAATAATGGTGGAAAATATGGTCGAAGGAGGTCCACATTGAACACTAGGTGTAATCCGAGGAAGGGTGGAGTGTTGAGCTTAAAAGAATTGCTACCCACAACCTTGGTAATTGTGTAAGGCCCATAGCAAAGTGGGTGGAACTTCCAATGGGGCCCTGTAAGGCGCTCTTTTTGCAAATGTAACCAGACCTTGTCTCCCACCTGAAATTGGTGTGGTACCCGATGGTTATCATGGTGTTGCTTGTATTTACCATTGGCTTTCTACAAAATCTCATAGACATGTTGGAAGATTTCCTAAATCCTCTCAATGAATCTCGTGGCTTTTTTGGCCTCAGAATGAACATGGAAAGAATCTATCTATGTTGTTGCAATAGGTAGTGCAACATCAATGGGACCCAAGGGTTGGAATCCCAGCCCCACCTAAAAGGGGCTATGGTCGGTGGAGCTATGGAGAGCCCTTTTGTATCTGTATTGAACATAGGTAAGTCTCTCATCCCATGTATGTGAATGCTTAGAGTTATACATGCAAAATATGTGCACAATCATATGATTGACGACCTCTATTTGGCCATCGGTTTGAGTGTGGAAGGCAGTGGATTTAGTGAGCTTGGTTTCCAACAATGACCAGAGACTCAACCAAAATGTGTTGAGGAACCTGTTGTCCAGATGAGATGATGGTCTGTGGTATCCCAAAATGGACCCACAGTCGTTTGAAGAAAAGATTGACAATATATTTCGTTGTGATGCTCTTCTTATAGGCTATGAGAATGGCCATCTTCGAAAACCGATCAACTACCACAAATACACATCAATTTCTTTTCTTCGTGGATGGAAGGCCAGACATGTAATCCATCGAGATGGATTACCAAGGCCTCTCAGGAGTAGGAAGAGGGGTGTATAAGCCTTGCTTCTTGATGGCTATCTTGGCAATGGAACATGTAGTGTAATATTTGATATACTTGATGACTTCCTGTCGATGTTTTGGCTGATAAAAATGTTTTTATTGAACGACCACAGTTTTCTCCATGCCAAAATGTCCTGCCATCTGACTGTAGTGAGACTCCCAAATCAGCTTTGCATGCTCAGTTGCAGGAACACAAAGATGGCCAAAATGGCATAAAAATTCATCTTGAATGTGAAAATCAGTGACATTCACGCCTATACACAAGATATGATAGGTAGTGGTGAAGTATGGATCTTGTTGATAAAGTTGGCGCCACTCAGATGCCTCATGCCCATAGGAATGGAGAATGGTTGTGAGTGCAGCCACGGGAGGTCAATTAAGGCAGTCATCGACATGATTTGTGCTCCCTGTCTTATACTTGATGTTGATATGGAATTGTTGCAGGTAGGTGGACCACTCCTGATGGTGATCATCCAGTAACTTCTCATGTGTCTGTATGAACTGTAGAGGCTTGTGTTTAGTGTGGATGATTGTCTCCTTTCCCAGAATGTAATGTTTCCATTGACGAAAGGATTGTGCAATGTAATACATTTCCTTGTCATAGGTGGGGTATTTCAGGAAAATATCTAAGAGAGTCTCACTATGGTATGCTATCAGATGACCATGTTGAGTGAGAATTGTGCCTACAACATAGTTGGATGTATCGGTCTCAATCTCGAACAATTGTTGTGTATCAAGTGAGAAGAGTATTGGAGATGAGCACAAGTGATGCTTCATATCATCAAATGCTCTTTGTTGTTCCTTCCCCCATGCAAAATTTTCCCCGCCATCGCCCTTGGTCATTTGGTTGAGGGCCCATGCAATATGGGAGAATCCCAACATGAACCGTCAGTAGAAGTTGTCAAGTCCCAAGAACCCTGAAGCTCGGTTAGTATGGTCGGGTCTGGCCAATCACAGATGACTAGGATCTTAGATGGATCAACATGTACTCCATGCTAAATGTATCCCAAGTATTGGACCCTGTTCATACGAAAGGAGCATTTTTCCAAGTTGGAATATAGCTTGTGCTGTCGCAAAGTGCTCAAAACCTATTGAATATGTTGCATGTGTTCTTCCCAAGTTATTTTGAAGATGAGGATGTCATCCAAATATACCACTACAAAAGAGTTGGTGAAGGGTCTCAATACATAATCCATCAACCTCATGAAAGTGGTTGGTGCATTGTTTAAGCCAAAGGACATGACCAACCATTCGAAGAGACCTTCTTTAGATTGAAAGTTGTCTTCCATACATCAATTGGTTTGATGGGAACCTGGTGGTATCTAGACTTTAGGTCAATCTTGTTGAAGAACTTTACCCTCTTGAGTTGGTCAAGAAGGTCATCAATTATGGGAATTAGGTATCGGTTCCTGACTATTATTTTGTTTAATGCTCTGTAATCAATATAGAGTTTCCAGGTCTCGTCCCTCTTCTCCACTAGTACAATCGGACTTCCACAAGGGGAGGAGTTGGGCCTGATGGGCCCCTTTTGAAGCAGGTCTTGGATATGACAATTAATTTCATCATTTTCCGTTAGAGATTGACGATAGATTGGTCCATTAGGCAGAGGTGCATTGAGGGTTAGATCAATTGGATTCTTGAATTGGAAATGTGTTTGTACCCCAATGGGTGAGGAGAAGATGTCTATGTACTCTTCCACGATCATGTCCACTTTCTTTTGCTACAAAGAGAGGCTTTGTGTAGAGGCCAAAGATGTGGACGAGACCTTCTACATACTGTGAGCATAGATCACAAAGAAGATGAACTTCTCGGTCTTTGAAATGACCTTACTACATTTCTTAGTAGAGATTGAATAAATAGAGGTAGGCGACGCTACCTCTGGTATCATGTATAATTGTCTACCCAAAGTAATAATAACATTGTGGGGTCTAGACTCTTACATAGCATGTCTCTTCCACAAATATGATTTTCCTAAAAGAACATCACAAACTTCAAGGGGAGAAATATCACACAATACCTCATCTTTGAAAGGCTTGATGTCATAGGAAAGATGACATTGTTGGCTGACACATAGATCTTTTCCTTGGTGAAGCCAGGCAACGGTGTAGGGTTGCGAGTGTGGTGTTGTCGTAAGGTCCAACCGCTTGATGACATCTATTGAGATCAGGTTCTTTTGACTACTACTATTAACAATGAAATGAAGTGGAGCCCCATTTTCCCACATCTATGACTGAAAGAGGCGTTCCCCTTTCTTTGGTTCTTCTGGTTTGCTTGGCTGGACTTTGGAGGTAGCGAAAGTGGAATTGGGTTCAACATCGATAATCTGCTTCCTTCCTTATAGATTTGATTCGAATTCGGAATTTATCCTTGACTCGTAAGCTTTCAGCTTGACCACCAGTGACTGCTTGGAGTGACATTCTTCGGTGTTGTGCCAAGGGATTTTATGGTATTCACACCATTTTTCCATGTCCTTCTTCAAATTCTCATTATCCTTCTTGTGTTGTGGCTTAGAATGGTTTTCATGAGAGTGGCCATTTTTTCTCTGCCCCTTTTTTTGTGGGTTGGGGCTGCCTTTTCCCTACTTCGACTGTGAAGAGTTCGCAAATCCAAACTCTCACCTCTTATGCTTAAATTTATGCTCGATCTTAACAGCATATCTATAAGTCGTACCCAATGATGCAATGTATAGAAACTCCATTTCTGTTTGAATGTATATATGCATACACTCATGGTATTTGAGCACTAGATGTTGCTTAGATTCTTTGATACCCAATTTGGTGCACAGGGTATGGAAAATATTGGTGAAATTTGGTACTGTCTAGTCCCTTTCCTGACGCAGGGTGGTCCATCTTGTGTACTGGTCCTCATAGCTTCCAACATAGTAGTATTGTTCTTTAATGGCATCCCTGAAGGAATCCCATTTGGGGGCGACTGCAAATATTGAAGATTCCTCTATTGCCCTTTTCTTAGAGTAAGTATCCCACCAGTCCTTAACATGGGGGATGACCTTGAGGAGTGCAAAAGTAAGATTTTCCCTATTGGAAAAATTGTGGACTGAAAAATACCCTTCAAGCAGATTCAACCATTTATCTACAACATCTGCATCTATCAGTCTTTCAAATAATGGCATATCAAAATTTACCTATACCTTGAAGAGGGTTGCATGGATTCTTGATGAAGATGTGTCTCTTGTGGGTAGTCATTGAAGGATCTATGCAAAGTTGTCCATCATTTCGTTCCTTTGTCGCGCAAGGGATTCCTTGAACAACATTTTAAAAGGATATCCTGCTCCATTATTTTATTTTAATCCCCCATGGGTTCTTATCAAGCTCGGCGCGACCGATCTTGCAAAGGCTCGACTAGTTCAAGTCCCAACTTCTTGTACCAAGATCTTGTCAGGAACATGCACAAAGAAAAATAAATAAGGGCGGACCGCTCTAATACCACTGATCTAGATTTATGAGCAAAACAAAACAAATAAGAGATTGAATACAATAACACAGAGATACAGAGAACAACAATAGATATCCAGTGAACAATAACTTCTATTGAATCAATGAAATACGATGAAACTGTAAAACTGCAGAACTCAAAACAACTTGTGTGAATGGTGGTAGTTATCTCTAAGAAGAGATGTGGCTGCGATGCGCGTTTGTCTAAGAATAATTATTACAATGAGGCTCCAAAGTCCTTTTTAATATTACTCATGAATTCCAAAACCCTAGACATCCAAAACCCTAACCCTAGGAGATGAAACGCCAAAAGTTATGTGGGCCCCAATGGGTAATTTAGTACCTCAACTTCTCAGAGTCATAACTTTTGCATATGACCTCCGTTTTAGGCGCGTGATAGCCTGTTGGAAACGTCTTTTCGAAAACTACACATTAGTTTGTCAAACTCTGACTTTGTCTACATTTTGATGTGACAAGCCAAAAAAAACTTGTTTAGGGCCCTAAAATGGCCCTAGAAGTACAGAAATATGTGTTGACATGAAAACATCCAAAATAAGCCAGTTGGATTAGGTGGGTGGCCACCAATATCCACCAGGAGGCTATGTAGGGATTCAGACAACCCTGGAAGTGTAGAACCCACAATTACAAAGAATTACAGAAGAACGTGTTGAACTAAAAACTGTCAATATGATCCAATTGGAATATTTGGTTGGCCACCAATATCCACTTGGATCAGTCGCACCTTTTTTATAATTTCAAAAAGAATCGAGAAGCACCGAAGATTTGGGAGAATGGACTCCCTGAAAACTCCATTGGAAAGACTCCAAATGGAGAATTTCATTCATGTCATGATTCTCCTTTAAATTCTTCATCAGGCCCATCTATGGCTTTACAAGACTCAACAAAAGGGATAAATACCCAAAGAAGGAGGCGATTTCATAAAACCCCTTTAAATCTACCAGAAGTAAATTTTTGAATGCCTGATATTTCTATTGAATTTTTTTCTACATTCTTTGGGGATGCTTCAAAAGATGCAGAGAAACACTTGTTTAATTTTAAGAGTACATGTGAAGATTTCAACCTCACTGAAGACAATGTTACATGTAGATTATTCCTACAAACTCTGTGAGGGAATGCTCTTGATTGGTGTAGCTCATTAATACCTAATTCCATTACCAGCTAAGATGTGTTAGAAGATTCATTTGCAGAAAAGTTCATCCCAAAAGTGAATTCATATGTTTTTGTTGATGATTTAAATGTTGTTTCCCACCCACCCTATTCCATATGGAAGCAAGATAATGAAGTGACAAATTTTGAAGAAGAATCTAATCAAAGAATGGATGAAATTTCTAAGTCAAGTCATGTTTCTGAAAATGAATATGAAAATTCCAAATTACAAGAATAAAATTTCAGTCTCCTATATAATCCATATGAATATGTTTCAAGCAACAAATTTGAGATTGAAATTGAGGATCCTCCACCAAATACACAAGAAGATTTCATCCTTGTAATAGATGATGAAAGGCCTCAAGAACACTTGCAACAAGAAGAATTGGTGGAATAAATGAATCTTGAGAAAAATAATGAACAAGATGGCCATTACATGAAGGAAACGTATTTTCAAGACATTGTTGTTGAATCAAGAATATTGGACGTAGACAATGATAAGGAGATAATGTTATGATTGAAAACTCTCCATCCATTCGAGGACAATAGTATTTTTGAGCAGCCATGAATTGATTTCATTGAATTATGGTTCCAAAGAATTGTTGGAGAAACAACACAATCAGATCCTTAGCACACCTTGCTCAATATTTCTCCAGTACATATTGAGAGTGCCCTTGACTCAAAGGTACAAGTTTCAATATGTTCCATAGTGATGTAGTTCATTCCACAAATAATATCAATGCTTGAATGGATCCATTGAAAATATGCCTATACCCAAGGTTTCCCTTTCTTTCAAGTAAGTTAGGGTAGGTAGATCATGTATGTACATATTTTGTTTCTTCGATTAAGTTTTTCACAATAAGGAAGTCACATTTGAATATAACTCCATGAAAGAAGAAGAATTACAAGAATTCATTTTGAAGACGACTCCATAACCCAATGGAGAAGATAGTTGGTATTGAGATTCTGGTGTTCTCAGCAACCCACAGGGGGTCAATGTCATGCAGTTGGAGCTAGTTGTTGACCAAAATTTGGAAACCTATATTTTCCCACTCTTGGATTAATAAAAAAAATGATATCGGAAGATGAAAATTTTTGAACTATTATAAGTTCATTGTGTATCCCCCAGTCTCATATTTGCCACACATTTTTCGGATCAGAAATCTGAGTTTTTATGCTCAAGATATGTAGGTTTAAAGAAAAGTACGCGCTTCTTCTGTGTGGAATAAGCTAATCTCTTGGAATTGCATTTAAGTTTTTGGGTTCATGACCCTAGTTTTCCTCTTTAATTTCCAGGTTCAAAACTCATAAAAATATTCATTTCATTTCTCGCGGCCACCTGTCATTCTCTCCATTCCCCTCACTTCACCTTTTCAACACTTAGTTTAATTTTTTGAATCCACTGAGTGGTCAATCGAACTTACTTAGCAGAATCATATTTTTATCTACCCTCTCACTTAAACTCTTATACCACACCCCCTCACCACTCTCTACTTATATGTATTTTCTAAGTCCTCTCGGACTCACCTCACCCTCTTATATTCCTCACCTCATGCCCTCATCCTCTCCACTCCCTGATCCGTTATCCTCCCATACTTAGCCATATTTCATACTCCATTTGGTCGAACAAGCTCACCCTTCCCCCTCACCCCCTCAAGTTAAAATTACTCTCTCTTCATTCTCCCCCCCCCGCAGCCACCTCCAATAAATACATTTATACCCTTACTCCCTAACTACTTTTCCCCCTCTCTCGTTCACTATCCAACACTTAACCATTTCCCACTTACCTTAAGATTATTATTTTATTATTAACCTTTCACCATGTGTCATGTGCCAGCCTTTTATTGCATCACATGAGAACGTAATTAACTAATGAATGGATGCCACATGGAAGATCCAACATCCACGCATTTGATGACACATGGCAGTTATTGAAGGAAGACCTGTGGCATATTTTTATTGGAGATATGTGGCATCCAATCAACATGTGACATGTTGCAGCCAATTAACTAGTGACACGTGGTAGTTGATGATGACACATAAGGATCTCACACATGGAGATGACTGGGCATGAGATGGAAAATGGCGGGGTTCTAAAATTATTATTTTATTCATCAATGTTGTAAGGGTCGAACTCTATGGTGTCTATACTCTCCTCTTCTTCCACATAAAAGACAATAAGCACTTTTTCTTTATATGTAGTTAAAACTTAAATTTTCTCATGCATGTGGGATGGGATTGAAAACAAAACATAGAAATATAAGCTAAAGAGCATGAATCCAATATCAAGGGCCCACATTTTCCCACAACGTACGATCGACGATAGCTAAGTCACGAATTTCTGAAGGCCATAACTTGAGCTCCGACTGTCGGAATCCTGAAACATTTATACCATTGGAAAGGCATTTCAATATAAATAAGATGATAGTATATTTTTAAAGGGATGAAAGTTGCTATAATTTCCCAGAAATTAAAATATGATTCAACTTCATTTTTAATGGGCCTATGTGACAACTCAACCTCACGAGCTCATATCTTGAGATCCGAGAGTCATATTTGGGAAAAAATCATGTCATTGGAAATATAAGATGATGAAGATCACATATGAAGTGATTTCCATGGCTAAAAAGTTGATTTCAACTTATAAAAAATTAAAACATAGTCCCCCTATTTTAGAAGGGAAATTAATTGAATTTTGAAAAATAAAAGTTTATTTAAAAAAAATTATTAAAAAGGGAAAGGGACCCATTTTAGATATGCATATATTGATGACGTAATTTCATTAATGAGGAATTAATGAAGCTTTAATTAAATAGAACACTTCAAGAAAATAATTGTAGGGGAAATTCAAGAGAGGAAAAACCCTAATTACTCATTTAGTTAGAAGATCTCATTTTAAAAAGAGGAGAGCTTCATCAAGGGATAGAATAATCATAATTGTCAGAGGGGCGGGACATAAGATATGAGGAAGAAGAAGGTATATCCATGAATACACAACCAAGCTTCTGATCAAAGAAAAGAGATCTCCATCTTATTCACTCTTTCTATTGTTCTACACCATTTATCATAGATTTATGCTTGAGTCTATGAATTGGGCACGAGGCTGAGTTCTTGAGTGTTCTTCTTGTATTCTTCCAAAAAAAATTATTGTATGATCATGGAGTATTTAAAACCATATACATGATTGTCAAATATTTTGTAATGAATAACATATTTCATGAATAAAACTCCACAAAGAATTGCTTCAAGGTTGATTTGGACTATATCTTGTAACTTTGAGTTTTAGGTACAAGGTATTTGAGATTGACCTATAAAATTCTCTTTTGATATTGATAGTAGTACTTTTTCAAAATTCTTTGAGATGATCAAATTAGTCTCTCCTATTTTTCGTGAGGAAGACATCGATGCATTTACATATGATTAAGAAGATTGTATATCTGATTCTGATTACAAAGAAATTCTGATGTTGAATCCCTCCTTCAAACTTTTCAATTGTTTAAAGACTTATTATTGCATACAAATATCATATTACGTTATTGAAGAACCATATCATTTCATAATTTCAAGAAATAAATATCTAGGGTTTGTTGACTTAGGATTCTCCTAATCCATGATATCATAGATATATCGTTTATCCCAAGAGGAGTAGCACCTCTTTAAAAACGTAAGAGGATTCATATCCTCGTGAGGTTTCCATTTCGGTCGTGACAGATTCAAGCATAAACAATAGGACATGGAGAAAGGTGGAAAGAACACCAACATCAGTTGCAACCCCACCTAGAAGTGTCATAGTTGTCGCTACTCCACAACATGACAACGACATTGCAACTCTAGAGAATGTGACTTCTACAACTCTAGAGGTTGTGGTTGCTACATCTAAGGAGGTCGTAGCTACTACAACTCTAGAGGTTGAGATTGATACAACTACTATAACTACAACCGCTAAAGAAGAAACCTCTTAGGGTTTTTTTATAACTTCTAAGTGAGATGAAGGTAACCATGAGAGTGACATAGAGGTTACAGAGAGAAAACATGCGACCAAAGACTGAGGAGGATGAAGAAAATGCTAGTTAATGCGCCTACCTGAAGAAAGAAGAGGGAAAGATACAATGATGCAACTCAGAAAAGGAAAACCCCTTATATTACACAAGAACTATCAAGGGAGGATAATGACAAAGAAACCATTGCAACACAAGATACGATGGGGGATGGTCAAAAATTTGTTGGGCGATCCGGATTTAGGAACGGAATGAAGTGATTAAGAGAATAAATACAAGAAACACAAAGATATGAAGAATAACACATATATCAAATGAACAATATCTTCTATTGAATAATGAAATAGGCTGAAACTGTAAAATTGCATAATTGAAACACTTGCTTGAATGGTGGTAACTATCTTTGAGAAGAGATGTGGCCTCTACGCGCATTCGTCTAAGAAGAATCGATTACAATGAGGCTCCAGAGGCATTTTTGATATTACTCATGAATGCCAAAACCCTAGACATCCAAAAACCTAACCCTGGAAGTTGAAACACCAAAAGTCATGTGGGCCCCTATGGGTAAGTTGGTGTAAGTTGGTACCTCAACTTGCCAGGGTCATAAATTTTGCATACGACCTCTATTTTAGGTGTGTGATAGCCCGTTGGAAAGGTATTTCAGAGAAATTCCACCATTAAATTATGAATCTGTCTACAGTTTGACTATAGAGAGCCAAAAAAACAATGTTTAGGGCCCCAAAACGACCCTGGAAGTACAACAAGATGTGCTGACATGAAAATGTGCTGACATGAAAACGTACAAAATAAGCCAGTTGGATTAGGAAAGAGGCGACCAACATCCAACTGAAGGATGTGTGGGGATTCAGACAACCCCAGAAGTGTAGAACCCACAATTACAAAGAAGTACAGAAGAACATGCTGAAAAAAATGGACAAGAGGAGCCAGTTGGAATAGATGGGTGGCCACCAATATCCACCTGGATCAATCCTACCCCTTAGGAAGAAATGGTCTCCATTGCGTTGATTTACCCCATCAGGTGAGGAAACTTCTATTGGATTTGGCCCCGAGTGAGCCACTTGCCTTGGTGTAGGATTTTCACTTCCTTGACAACCCGATAAAGATGGATCCTTTGTTGGCGAGTACCCTTGACCTGTGTGTTTGTTATCTGATCAATGGATGTTTGTTCCATGCAGTCAGGGTTGAGATCTGTTGGTGTCAGTTGTTCTGTGATCTCTGAGGTGTCCAATAATGGTGGAAAATATGGCCGAAGGAGGTCCACATTGAACACTGGATGCAGGCCAAGGAAAGGTGGAATGTTGAGCTCAAAATCATTGCTACCCACAACCTTGGTGATAATGTAAGGCCCATAGCGAAGTGGGTGAAGCTTCTGATGGGGCCCCGTGAGATGCTCCTTCTGCAAATGTAACCAGACTTTGTCGCGAACCTGAAAATGATGTGGTACCCTGTGTTCATCATGGCACTGCTTGTACTTAGCATTGGATTTATGCAAAATCTCTTGGAACTTGTTGGCGGATGTGTTGAATCTGCTCAATGAATCTTGTGGATTTGTCGATCACAGACTGATCATGGGAAGAGTATGTTTGTGTGGCGGCAAGACGAAGTGCAACATCAATGGGTCCCAAGGGTTGGAATCCCATACCCACCTGAAATGGGCTATGGTCGATGGAGATATGGAGATTTGTGTTGTAACTATGTTGAACATAGGGGAGACTATCGTCCCATGTACATGGATACTTAGAATTGTACATGTGCAGGATGTGCACAATCATCTAATTGAAGACCTATGTTTGGTCGTCGATTTGGGGGTGGAAAGTAGTAGATGTTGTGAGCTTGGTGTCCAATAGTGACCAGAGACTCGACCAAAATGTGTTGAGGAACCTGTTGTCCTGGTCAAAGATGATGGTCTGTGGTATCCCAAAGTGGACCCACAGTCGTTTAAAGAATATATTGGAAGCATCTACCACTGTGATATTCGTTTTGCAGGCTGTGAGGATGGCCATCTTCAAAAATCAATCAATGACCACAAATACACAGTCATTTCCTTGCTTGGTGAGCGACAGGGCAGGCATGTAATCCATTGAGATGGATTCCCAAGGCTTATCAAGAATAGGAAGAGGGGTGTATAAGCTTTGCTTCTTGATGGTTGGCTTGGCAATGGCACATGAAGTGCAAGATATGATATACTTGTTGACGTCCTGTCAAATTTTTGGCCAATAAAAATGTTTCTAAAGAACGACCATAGTTTTCTCCATGCCAAAATTCCCTGGCACCTGAGTGTAGTGGGCTTCCCAAATCATCTTTTCACAATCTCTTGTAGGAACACAGAGATGGCCCAGGTGGCATAAGAGTCCATCCTAAATGTGAAAATTGGTGACAATCGTGCATGTACACAAGAGATGATAGGTGGTGGCGAAGTCCAGATAGTGTTGATAAAGTTGGGGCCACTCAGATGCTTCATGTCCACAGGAATGGAGCACAGTGGTGAGTGCAGCCACAGGAAGCTGAATGAGGCAGTCATCGACACGATATGAGATACCTATATTATACTTGATGTTGATATGGAACTGTTGCAGGTAGGTGGACCACTTATGATGGCAATCGTTCTGTAATTTCCCCTGTGTCTTTATGAACTATAGAGTCTGGTGATCATTGTGTATGATCATCTCTTTTCCCAGAATGTATTGTTTACATTGACGATAGACATGTATAATGAAATAAATTTATTTGTCATAGATGGGGTATTTACGGACAATATCAGACAATGTCTCACTATGGTATGCCACGGGATGCCCATGTCGAGTGAGAACTATGCCCACAACATAGTCAGATGCATCAGTCTCAATCTCGAACAACTGTTGTAGATCGAGCAAGGAGAGTATTGGAGCTAAGAACAAGCGATGCTTCAGATCATCGAATCCTTTTTGTTGTTCCTTTCCCCACACAAAATTTCCCCTACCACCGCCCTTGGTCACCTGGCTAAGGGCCCATGCAATATGGGAGAATCCCAACATGAACTGTCAGTAGAAGTTGGCTAGTCCCAAGAAGCTCTAAAGCTCAGTCAATGTGGTCGGGGCTGGCCAGTAACGGATGACTTGGATATTAGCTGGATCAACATGTACCCAATGCTCATCAACAATGTAGCACAAGTATTGGACCTTGTTCATGACAAAAGAGAATTTTTCCAAGTTGGCATATAGCTTGTGCTGTCACAGAGAGCTTAAAACCTATTGAATATGTCGCATGTGATCCTCCCACATTCTACTGAAGATGAGGATGTCATCCAAATATACTACCACAAAGGAGTTGGTGAAGGGTCTCAATACATCATCCATCAACCTCATGAAAGTGGTTGGTACATTTGTTAGTCCAAAGGGCTTGACTAGCCATTCGAAGAGACCTTCTTTAGATTTGAACGTTGTCTTCCATACATCAGTTGGTTCGATGGGAACCTGGTGGTAGCCAGAATTTAGGTCAATCTTGCTTAAGAACTTTTCCCCTTTGATTTGGTCAAGAAATCGTCAATATTGGGAATGGGGTACTGGTTCCAGACTGTGATTTTGTTTAAGGCTCTGTAATCAATGCAGAGTCACCACATCTCGTCCTTCTTCTGCACCAGTACAATCAAGCTTCCGCAAGGGGAGGATTTGGGTCTAATGTTCCCCTTTTGAAGCATCTCTTGGATCTGTTGCCTGATTTTGTTATTTTCCCTCAATGAGCGATGATAGACTGGTCCATTAGGTAGAGGTGCACCGGGGGTTAGATCAATTGGATGCTTGACTTGGCAGTGTGTCGATACCCCTATAGGTGAGGAGAAGTTGTCTATGTATTCTTCCATGATCCCGTCCATTTTCTTCTACTACAAAGAGAGGCTCTGTGTAGAGGCCATGGATGTGGCGGAGACCTTTTGATTACTTTGAGCATGGATCACAAAGAAGACGAACTTCCTGGTTTTTGAGATGACCTTACTGCATTGCTTAGAAGAGATTAAAGAAATAGCAGTAGGCGGTGCTACCTTTGGTATCATGTACAATTTTCTACCCAAAGTAATAATAACACTTCAAGGTCTAGACTCATACACAACATGACACTTCCACAAATATGGTTGTACTAAAAGAACATCACAAACATCAAAGGGAGAAATATCACACAGTACCTCATATTTGAAAGGACTGATGTCATAGGGAAGATGACATTGTTGGTTGACACAAAGATCTCTTCCTTGGCGAAGCCAGCCGATGGTGTAGGGATGTGGAAGCAGTGTCATTGGCAGGTCCATACACTTGATGACCTCTGCTAAAATCAGGTTCTTCTGACTCCCACTATCGACAATGAAATGAAGTGGATCCCCCTTTATCCACATATGCAAGTGAAAGAGGCGTTCTCCTTCCTCTGGTTCTTCTGGTTCACTTTGTCGGACTTTGGTGGTAGTGATAGTGGCACTGGGTTCAACATCAATAATTTGCTTCCCTCCTTCAGGATATGATTCGGAATGAGAATCGACCTCTAACTCGGAAGCCTTCAAGTCGGTCATGAGTGAATGCTTGGAGCAACATTCTTCAGTGTTGTGCCAAGGTATTTTATGGTACTCATGCCATTTTCCCATGTCCTTCTTTATCTTTTCATTGCTCTTCTTGTGTTTTGGCTTGGATTGGTTTTCCTAAGGGCGACCATCTCAACTTGGTCCCTTGCTGGGTGGGTTGGTGCCGCCTTTTCCCACCTTCCACTGTGAGGGGTTTGCAAATCCAAACTCTCTCATTTTCTACTTGAATTTCTGCTCGATCTTGACCGTGCATATATAAGTCGTTCCCTATGAGGCGATGTCCAAAAACTCCATTTCTGTTTGAATCTATATATGAAAATAGTCGTGGTATTTGAGCACCAGATGATGCTCAGAGTCTTTGATACCCAACTTGGTGCGTAGCGTATGGAGAATATTGGTGAAATCTGGTATTTTATGGTCCCTTTCTTGATGTAGGGTGGTCCATCTGGTGTACTGGTCCTCGTAGCTTCCAACATGGTATATTGTTTTTTAATGGCGTCCCAAAAGGAATCCTATGTAGGGGCCACCAGAAACATTGCATATTCCTCTACGGCCCTTTGCTCAAAGTAAGTATCCCACCAGTATTTAACATGGGGAATGACCTTGAGGAGTGAAAAAGTGATCTTTTCCCTATTGGAAAAATTGTTGACCGAAAAATACCCTTCGAGCAAATTCAACCATTTATCTACAGCATCTGCATCTATCAGTCCTTCAAATAATGGAATATAAAAAATTCCTTGTACCTTGAAGGGGGTTGCATGGTCGCTTGATGAAGATGCTTCTCCTATGGGAAGATGTCAAAGGATCTGCATGAATTTTTCCATCATTTTGTTCCTTTGTCACGCGAGGGCTTCCTCGAGCAAAATTTTAATAGGATCTCTTGATCCATCATCCTTCTTTTCATCCCCCATAGGTTTTTTTCGGGCTCGACGGGGCCGATAATGCAATGGTTTGATTGGTTCGAGTCCCAACTTCTTGTACCCAGATATTTCTGAGGACATGCACAAAGAAAAATAAATGAAGAGCAGACCGCTCTAATACCCCTGATCCGGATTTAGGAGCGGAACGAACTGATTAAAGAATTGAATACAATAAACACAAAGATATGAAGAATAACATAGATATCCAGTGAAAAATATCTTCTATTGAATAATGAAATAGGATGAAACTTTAAAATTGCAAAAATGAAACACTTGCTTGAACGGTGGTAGCTATATTTGAGAAGAGATGTGGTTGCTACGCACATCCGTCTGAGCAGAATCGATTACAATGAGGCTCCAAAGGCCTTTTTGATATTACTCATGAATTTCAAAACCCTAGACATCCAAAAACCTAACCCTATAAGGTGAAACGTCAAAAGTCATGTGGGCCCCTGTGGGTAAGTTGGTGTAAGTTGGTACCTCAACTTCCTAGGGACGTAAATTTTGCATACGACCTCCATTTTAGGCACGTGATAGCCCGTTGGAAAGGTCTTTCAGAGAAATACACACCCCGCCATCAAACTCTGACTCAGTCTACAATTTGATTGTGGTGAGCCAAAACAACAATGTTTAGGGCCCCAAAACGGCCCTGGAAGTACAAGAAGATGTGATGACATGAAATCATACAAAATAAGCTAGTTGGATTAGGCAAGAGGCCACTAGTATCCACCTGGAGGATGTGTGGGGCTTCAGACAACCCCAAAAGTGTATAACCCATAATTATAAATAAGTACAAAAGAACGTATTGAACAAAAATGGACAAGAGGATCCAGTTGGAATAGGTGGGTGGCCACCAATATCCACCTGGATCAATCCTCCCCCCTTAGGAAGCAATGGTCTCCATTGTGTTGAGTTCCCCCATCAGGTGATGAAACTTCTGTTGGATTTGGCCTTGAGTGAGCCACTTGCCTTGGTGTAGGAGTTTCCCTTCCTTGACAACCCGATAAAGTTGGATCCTATGTTGGTGAGTTCCCTTGACCTGTGTTTCCACTATATGATCAATGGATGCTTGTTCCATGTAGTCAAGGTTGAGCTCTGTTTGTTTCAGTTGTTCTGTGATCTATGAGGTGTCCAATAATGGTGGAAAATATGGATGAAGGGGGTCCACATTAAACATTGGATGCAAGCCAAGGAAGGATGGAGTATTGATCTAAAAATCATTTCTACCCACAACCTTGGTGATAGTGTAAGGCCCATATCGAAGTGGGCAAAGCTTTCGATGGGGCCCCGTGAGAAGCTCCTTCTGCAAATGTAACCAGACTTTGTCACCAGCCTGAAACTGGTTTGGTACCCTTTGTTGATCATGGCGTTGCTTGTACTTAGCATTGAATTTCTGTAAAATATCTTGGACCTGTTGGTGGATTTGTTGAATCCACTCAATGAATCTAGTGGCTTTTTCAATCACAGAATGATCGCGAGAAGAGTCTGTATGTGCGGTGGCTAGAGGAAGTGCAACACCAATGGTTCCCAAGGGTTGGAATCCTAGATCCACCTAAAATGGGCTATGTCTGGTGGAGCTATGGAGAGCCATGTTGTAACTATTCTTAACATAGGGGAAACTGTCATCCCATGTACATGGATTCTTAGAATTGTACATGCGCAGGATGTGCACAATCATCTTATTGACGACCTTTGTTTGGTCGTCGTCTTGGGGGTGGAAAGGAGTGGATTTTGTGAGCTTGGTGTCCAACAGTGACTAGAGACTCGACCAAAATGTGCTGAGGAACTTGTTGTCCTAATCAGAGAACCTATTGTCCTGGTTAGAGATGATGGTTTGTGGTATCCCAAAGTGGACCCACACTTGTTCGAAGAAGAGCTTAGTAGTATCTGCCACTATGATATTATTCTTGCAGTTTGTGAGAATGGCCATATTCGACAACTGATCAAAAACCACATATACGCAATCATTTCCTTTATTGGTGGACAATAGGCTAGACATGGCATCCATTGAGATGGATTCCCAAGGCTTCTCGGGAATAGGAAGAGGGGTGTATAAGCCTTTCTTCTTGATGGATGTCTTGGCAATCTGACGAGCAGTGCAAAATCTGATATACTTGTTGACGTCATGTCGAATTTTTGGCCAATAAAAATGTTTCTGAAGAACTACCATCGTTTTATCCTCGCCAAAATGTCCTGCACCCAATTGTAGTGGGATTCCCAAATCAACTTTGCAAGCTCACTTGTAGGATTCCCAAGTCCGTCCTGAATGTCAAAATTGGTGAAAGTCGCGCCTGTACCCAAGAGTTGATAGGTGGTGGTGAAGTCTGGATCGTGCTAATAAAGTTGGGGCAACTCAGATGCTTCATGTCCACATGAATGGAGCACAGTGGTGAATGCCACCACAGGAGGCCAACTGAGGTAGTCAGCAACACGATTTGAGATACATGTCTTATACTTGATGTTAAGATAAAACTATTGCAGGTACATGGACCACTTATGATGGTAGTCGTTCTGCAATTTCTCTGTGCCTGTATGAATTGTAGAGGCTTGTGATCAGTGTGTATGATCATCTCCTATCCCAGAATATAATGTTTCCATTGAAAATAGGCTTGTACATCAATGGAATACATTTATTTGTCATAGGAGGGGTATTTCTGGACAGTATCGAAGAGTGCCTCACTATAGTATTCCATTGGATGCCCATGCCAAGTGAGAATTGTGCCCACAGCATAGTTAGATGCATCAGTCTCAATCTCGAACGGTTGTTGTAGATCAGGAAAGGAGAGTACTGGAGATGAGCACAAGCAATGATTCAGATCATCGAATGCTCATTGTTGTTCCTTTACCCCCATGAAATTGGCCCTACCACCACCCTTGGTCACCTGGTTGAGGGCCCATGCAATATGGGAGAATCCCAACACGAATCATCTGTAGAAGTTGGCTAGTCCCAAGAAGCCTTGAATCTCGGTCAGTGTGGTCGGGGCTAGCCAGTCACGGATGACTTGGATATTAGTTGGATCGACAAGTACCCCATGCTCATCAACAATGTATCCCAAGTATTGGAACTTGTTCATGCCAAAAGAGCATTTTTCCAAGTTGGCATATAGCTTGTGTTGCCGCAGAGTGGTCAGAACCTGTTGAATATTCTTCATTTGCTCCTCCCACGTTCCGTTGAATATGAGGATGACATCCAAATATACCACCACAAAGGAGTTGGTGAAGGTTCTCAATACAACATCCATCAACCTCATGAAAGTGGTTGGTGCATTTGTTAAGAAAAAGGGCATGACTAGCCATTCGAAGAGACCTTATTTAGATTTGAATGTTGTCTTCCATACATCAATTGGTTCGATGGGAACCTGGTGGTACTTAGACTTTAGGTCAATCTTTCTAAAGAAATTTTCCCCCTTGAGTTGTTCAAGAAGTTCATCAATCCTGGGAATGGGGTATCGGTTATGGACTGTAATTTTGTTTAAGGCTTTGTAATCAATGCAGATTCCCCACGTCATGTCCTTCTTCTACACCAGTACAATCGGGCTTCTGCAAGAGGATGAGTTGGGTCTGATGTGCCCCTTTTGAAGAAGATATTGGATATGTCACCTGATTTTGTCATTTTCCATAAACGAGCGACGATATACCAGTCCATTAGGTAGATGTGAGTCGAGGGTCAATTCAATTGGATGCTTGAATTGGCAGTGTGTCGGTACCCCTGTAGGTGAGGAGAACATGTCTTTGTATTCTTCCACGATCCCTTCAACTTGATTCTGCTGCAAAGAGAGGTTTTGTGTAGAGGCCACGGATGTGGCGACGATCTTCTACTTACTGTGAGCATGGATCACAAAGAAGTCAAACTTCCCGGTCTGTGATATGACCTTACTCCATTGCTTAGCAGAGATTAAACAAATAGCAGTAGGAGGCGCTACCTCTGGTATCTTGTACAATTGTCTACCCAAAGAAATAATAACACAGTGGGGTCTAGAATCATACACAACATGACGCTTCCACAATTATGGTTGTCCTAAAAGAAAATCACAAATGTCAAGGGGAGAAATATCACACAGCACCTCATCTTTCAAAAGGCTTGATGTCGTAGGGAAGACAACAATGTTGGCTGACACAAAGATCTCTTTCTTGGCGAAGCCTACTGATTGTGTAGGACAGCGAATGTGGTGTCATTGGCAGGTCCAGCTGCTTGATGAACTCTACTGAAATCAGGTTATTATAACTCCCGCTATCGACAATGAAATGAAGTGGATCCCCCTTTACCCACATCTGTGAGTGAAAGAGGCATTCTCCTTCCTCTGGTTATTTGGGTTCACTTGGTCATACTTTGGTGGTAGAAATAGTGGCACAAGTTTCAACATCGATAATATGCTTCCCTCCTTTAGGATTTTATTCGGAATCATAATTGGCCTCTGACTCGGAAGCCTTCAATTCGGCCATGAGTGACCACTTGGAGTGACATTATTCGGTGTTGTGCTAAGGGATTTTATGGTACTCACACCATTTTCCTATGTCTTTCTTTGTCTTTTCATTGCGCTTCTTTTGTTTTGGCTTGGACTGGTTGTCTTGAGGGTGGCCATCTCGATCTAGTCCCTTGTTGGGTGGATTGGTGCTGCCTTTTCTCTGCTTCGGTTGTGAGGAGTTTTCAGATCCAAACTCTCGCCTTTTCTGCTTGAATTTATTCTCGATCTTGACTGCGTATCTATAAGTTGTTCCCAATGAGGTGATGTCCAGAAAATCCATTTCTGTTTGAATGTATCTATGCAAACAACCGCAATATTTGAGCACTAGATGACGCTCAGATTATTTGATACCCAACTTGGGGCGTAGGGTATAGAAAATATTGGTGAAATATGGTATTGTCTGGTCCCTTTCTTAATGTAGGGTGGTCCATCTTGTGTACTGGTCCTCGTAGCTTCCAACAGGGTAGTACTATTCTTTAATGGAATCCCAGAAGGAATCCTATGTAGGGGCCACCACAAACATTGCAAATTCCTCTATGACCCTTTTCTTAGAGTAAGTATCCCACCAGTGTTTAATATGGGGAACAACCTTGAGGAGTGCAAAAGTGATCTTTTCCCTATCAGAAAAATTGTGGACCAAAAAATACCCTTCGAGCAGATTCAACCATTTATCTACAGCATCTGCATCTATCAGTTCTTCAAATAATGGAATATCAAAATTTATGTGTACCTTGAAGGGGGTTCTATGGTCGCTTGATGAAAATTCTTTTCATGTGGGAAGTCGTCGAAGGATCTAAGAAAAGTTGTCCATCATTTCATTCCTTTGTCATGTGAGGGATTCCTCGAGCAACATTTTAATAAGATCTCCTACTCCATCGTATTTGTTTTTTTCCCCCATGGGTTGTTTTCAGGCTCGACACGACTAATATTGAAATGGATCGATTGGTTTTTGTCCCAACTTTTTGTACCCAAATCTTGTTGGGGACATGCACGAAGAAAAATAAATGAAGAACAAATCGTTCTGATACCACTGATCTAGATTTAGGAGTGGAATGAACTGATTAACAGATTGATTACAATGAACACATATATATGAAGAATAACACAAATATCCAATGAACAATATCTTCTATTGAATAATGAAATAGGTTGAAACTGTAAAACTGTTGAACTGAAACACTTGCTCGAAGGGTGGTTTCTATCTCTGAGAAGAGATGTGGTTGCTATGCACATCCGTCTGAGCAGAATCAATTACAATGAGGCTCGAGAGGCCTTTTTGATATTACTCATGAATTCCAAAACCATAGACATCCAAAAACCTAACCCTAGAAGGTGAAACGCCAAAAGTCATGTGGACCCCTATGGGTAAGTTTGTGTAAGTTGGTACCTCAACTTCCCAGGGTCGTAACTTTTGCATACAATCTTTGTTTTAGGCGCATGATAGCCCATTGGAAAGGTATTTAAGAGAACTACACATTTTGTTGTCAAACTCTAACTCCATCTATAGTTTGACTGTGGCGAGCCAAAAAAACAATGTTTAGGGCCCGACAACGTCCTTGGAAGTATAGTAAGACGTGCTGACATGAAAACATAAAAAAAAGATCCAGTTGGATTAGGCGAGAGGCCACCAGTATCCACCTGGAGGATGTGTGGGGCTTCAGACATCCCCATAAGTGTAGAACCCACAATTACAAATAAATACAGAAGAACGTGTTGAACAAAAATGGACAAGAGGAGCCAGTTGGAATAGGTGGGTGGCCACCAATATCCACCTGGATCATTGGGCTTGTGCCTAATGAGTAAATAGGGAGACAAAACCTTACTTTTACACAAGAACCAATGAGGGAAACCATAGGAGAGGGTATTTCTATGATTCTTAAGGTCTACATGGATAACGAAGAAGATGAAAATCCACAAGAAAACGAGACCACTACTACCCCATAGTTGGATAAGATCAGGAAAGCTAAAACAGTAAGTACCCATTTGCTTGTGCTTTCATATGCATCACTTTTAACGAAGAATAAGACACTTGAGAAGAAGAATATGAAGATTCATACCTCTCTCAATTTGTTGGGAGATGAACTCATAAAAGAGAGGCATTTGGATAGGTTATATTGCCTTGCCCAAGAAGCAGGATCCATTTCTACATAACTAGAAGAGGAAACTCACCATGTTGTCACATGAGGACCAACAGAGGAAAGTCACCCTGTTAGTACACCCGAACTAATGAGGGACACACAAGATAAATAAACAAAGGAAACACAAGATAAGGACCATTTTGTTACACAAGAACCAGTAGGGGAAACTTTAGGAGAAGGTCTGGTTGCAATTCTAGAAGGCTAACAAGATGAGGAAGAAGTTTCTACTCTTGAGGCAAGGCAAACAAATTATGGCATCATCAACCTCCAAGGGAGTCTCACCCTCTCAAACTCAAAATATTTGTTTGGTCGCATGAGGATATGAAACGCGTTTGGCTAGGGGGAGATGATGGGTGCTTAAATTGACATCTTTGTAGCACCCGTCCAATACTTTTTGTACACCTTTTTTCCAATTTCCATTCCATACTAGTACCCTTTTCAATCACAATGATGCATTTTCGTCAAGGTATAATTATTCTCTCAACATGCCATTTCAATACCTAACCTTATGCATTTTCAGGAAATTATCGCCTTTCTCTGCTAACCGTGGTTTATAGGAACAAGGTTGCATAGGTTCCTTCCCAGCACAAGAACTACAAATCCTGAGTATGAGCTACTACAAATCTGGGTTGCTAACACCATTGTTGCAAATATCCATTGCTGCAACTCTTTCCTTTCTTCCAACTCTTTATGTTGCAAATCTTCATTGTTGCTACTATCATTGTTGTTGTGACTCCCATTGTGCTATAACTCTTTCTGAAACTCTCACTAGAATCATTGCTAAAACTCTCTAATGTTGTGACTCTCACCGTGATGCAACTATGAGATGGGTGTTGTAACTCCACGCTTGTTGTAACACACACCAGTCAAACACACAACTGTCATCCAAGGATCGTCAAGGAAGTAAAACAACCAAATCCTTCACACATGAAATGACAAAAGAAATTGGGCATCCAGAAAGGAATGAATGACTTAGCTGCCACTTTCCATGTGACTGGTTAAGTCAACATGTTCTCGATATTTGCTATATTTTGGAGGAAACAATGTAACGATATGGAACAACCCAATTCTCGCGGTTGTCCATTGATTTCCCTTATTTATTTAGGAAGAATGTATTATGTATAAAGACCCTTTTATCTCTCTGAGCTAAGAGGATTGAGAGGAGGAAAAATAAAGTTAGTGAACAAGGATTGTATAGATCTATGCATTTTTAGGAAATGAAAGTTTGCTTTCACTCTTGTTCAAATGATGGTGTGTTGAGAATTTAAGTGCCCTATTGCATTCATAAAATAGTATCTCATCTAATGAGGTAAGGCCCCCTCCTTAGCTTGTTATTGTTTGTATCTTTTGTATTTTATAGAAGTAGTTGTAACATATTTTATATATTTTCATTTATTTCCATCAATTCCTCTATTTAGCACTTTGCTGCAACTCCGATATTTTTCCATTATTGCAACTTCTATTTCCACCACTCCATGATGACATTGCAGAACCTTGTCCTCTGATTAACTAATGCGTAGCTATAACATCTCTTATCTATTTTCATTTATTTCTAGCAATTCCACTATTTAACACTTTGTTGTAATTCTAATATTTTTTGTGTTGCAACTACTGTTGTTGTAACTCCTATTTCTACAAATCATGTTATTGCAACCCCTATTGTTGCAAATATGCACTTACATTACAACAATTAGCTTTCTGGTCAACAATTGTGTGGTTTGTAGTTCGAGATAGTTTATTTCCTTTGTTTACAAGCACAATGTGGTTTGATTCCTACCATTTGAGGTTTGTTATATTTCAATACATGAGCCATCATAATTTCGTCACAATAATCAAGATCATTTTAATACTTGAACAAGTCACCTTTGATGCATGTATGATTTACTTTCCTGCAAGTATGACACTTACTTTCCTGCAAGTGTGACATTTGTTTTCCTCCAAAGGTCTATTTCCATTCTTTCAAGTGTGGATTTGATTATGAGAATAGGTGTGGTTTAATTTGGTGACTTGATAAAGAATCTTTACATATTTCCTTGTGACATTCATATAGAAGTACTACAACTCATTAGCAATTACAACATCATACTTTCATATAATGCACAACAATTTGTAAGTTCAATACGACCTTGGATTGATAATTAAATTCACAACTCTTTAGTTTCTTACTAATTTAATTAAGAAGTGATTGAAAAGTCCATCAGTTAATGAAGGTGTTCGTCCTCTGCTAGAATACCTGTGTTTTCAAACATGGTACAAGTGAATTATAGCAATTATTACATCATCGTGAAGATGGCACTGATAATTGGAATGAATTAACTAGTTTTCTATGTATTTCAAGACCTCATGTTATTGTTGTTGCTCGACTCTATTGCTTGTTGCAAAGAAAAGTAGTATCAAATCATTTAATGGTTCTTTTAAGGAAGAGGTTCTCTACCAATTTTTTTGTATGTTTGGGCCATGTTGTAACCTACTAGTTTTCTCTTGTGAAACCCTATCACAAATAGCCACATACACAACCACATGTCAGAATAATACACCCCATGACTCATTATTGTCATGGTACATGCTTTGAATCTATAGATAGCCATACCTACTTCTCTTATTTTGTAAGCTCTCCTCGAATTCCTTCACCTACTTTTCTCTTCCCCGTAGTCGATTGGAAAAATTTATCATAGTATACACTGGCTTTATGAAATGATGAAGGACGGGTTTTGGTTGCAGTAGGACCACCATCAATTTGCATGCAAAAGGGATCTCATTTCCAGCATATGTTATCTAGTTGACTTCCTTGCGCCGCTAAAATTGCTTCCATTTTAGAGGTTGTATGTATAAATGCCCCTACCCGCCTTAAGTTTAGTCACCATTCCATTGTTTTGTCTTGAATATCCAATGTCTCAAGAGAATATCTAGTTTATTTATCATTTTTACATTTTTTTTCTTTTGTTGAAGTATATCAAGGAAACATGTGTAGCCTAAATAAAAAATTCGGTTGCTCATTATCTAAATATTAGACTCGTGTAAATTCAAAGAGTAACTAAAAATATATATGATTGGTTTATATAAAGTCAAAAACAATGATTGAAGAGGTGCTCTTATTTTCTTCCATTGATTTCCACAAAGCCATACAATCACACTTCTTTCTTGTCTCAATACAAAAAATTTATATAAAAAAATTACAATCAGATTCATGAAGTGCAATATCAAGGAACTGACTGTAAACTTGTACTATGTTGTCTTAGTGAAAAACAAGGATGGAAGGATGATGGGTTCAATCCATGCTTCTTTCCTGCGAGATAATATTTTCAATCACCCACGATAGATAGTGTTCAAAACCTTAGCCAACAAAGGAGGCCATTGAAGTTTAATGCAAATAGCAGTGTGTATAAAGAATCTGTGCATTTTGAATCTGAACCAGACAACTATAAAAACAAATTTCACAGATGAAAAGAGGTGATGATTTCTAATACTTTATGGATAGATGAAAAAAATTGTTAGAAGAACCATCCCTTAAAAATTCCTTCAACTTAATTATTGTAGTTAACAAAAGAAAAAATTAAGATCTAATGATTCATTATTGTTCTTTAATCATGTCAAGATAAAACACATAAACCATAACACCTCAAAATTTTCTGGTTTTTATACACCATGTGTTTTACGATTTGAAAACTTTTCCATAGAATTTGATTAATCTATGTTGGATAGGAACTTGGGAAAAATTTTGGGATCTGCGCCAGAATAAGTCAAAGAATAGAAGGTAGTTAGAAGATGGACCAGAGTGAGCTACTGGAGAATACTTTAAGGAGTCAAAGTGCGCGATAGGAGGAAGCGTGATGGAGCAGCCCACAGAACATGGAAAGTAGTTAGGATTTTGGGGCATTTTTCCACTTTGTAACGGGTTTAGCCCTATTTTGATGTATAAATATGTAAAGGGTTTTTGGGTAGAGAGTTAGCTTAATATGTGTGTGAGGTTCTAAAAGTGTGTCTGAGGGGTTTGAGTAATGAGTGAATAAGGAGAAAGATGAATTTTTGGCTAAGTTCGTATGTTATGACGGAGGTTTTTGGGAGTAGGCTCGCATTGTAGCAGAATGACTAGGAAGGTTTGGGTAATGTTACTATTGCATATTTTGTAGCGCAACATGCAGTTGTAAGAAGAATATCAATGACTAATATAAGAATCCAGTTGTTGTGGACGTAGCCTAAGTTGGGTGAACCATGTTAAACCCTTGTGTCATGATGTGTTGTTGTTTCATGTTATGATGTTTATTGTTACTGTGAAATGAGGATAAATGCTTAAGTATGTTGAATTTTCTATGCATATATGTTTTTATAATGTCGTGCATTAAAGTAAATGGAAATTGAATGAATATCAAGTAAACGAATGTCGCACATAGGGTATGTCGCGTGATAAGTAACTATTAACTAATGAAAACTGCGCACATGCGTAGATGGTTAGTATGCACATGTTGAATGCCTCCCTTCCCCTCATCACCGTAGAACCTTGGTTCCTGCAACCCATCTAGATGCCTCAGGTGAGAATTCACTTTCTTGCAGGTGATGTCGAAAGGGTCAGTGTCTAAGGGTTTCGTTGTTGTTTTGATGATTAACCACGTGTTTTCCCACTGTGTGCCAACAAATGGTTTTGTTTTCGAGACCAAGATCTATAATTGAGGGGAATGTTTTGGAGGGAGAATAAGGAAGAGATCATTGAATAGATAGAAAGGAAGCAACACGACTTTTCCAGAGAATAGAATAGGAACCCACGACTCAACAACGAACAATCATTGCAAAGGTATGTGTTCACAGATCTTCATGAAATCTTCTTTGGTAAATTTCTGATAATTTTGACTGAATGTTTAGAAAGGCTAGTGGAGAATGTTGGGAGATATCGAGCTGAAGCTCTGAGAAATTGGACCCCTAAATTGATCAGACATTTGAATACAGTAAGTAATAAAGTTTCTCACACAGTTGATTTTTGGTTGAATAATGTACTGAGAGGTTACATTACAGAGTTTGCAATAGATTGTACCATGTCTTATAGTGTCATAGAAAGGGAATTTTTCAAGGGTCTTTGTGGAAGATATTTGAGTTCACTTTCTACTTGGATAAATATGTTACTATGCGACAAGAATGTCATGAAGATGGAATTTGACTACTAGGTCCCTTCACGCACATAGGGGGGACTGGAGGATGACTAGAGGATGGTTTGAGAGTGGAAGGAGATGAAGAGGATGAATGAGAAACAGATGGACTGAGGATTTCGAGAGAGGAAAACACTGACTCGAAAGGAGAGATTAGAGTATTGTGTTGTGGGAAAAAATTTAGGTATAGTAAGAAGGAGATTGTGGCTGAGAGAGAAGAGAAACATAAAGGGTTTGAGAAAAGAAACCACTGTGTTGTACTTCAGATCAAACCATATAGAGAAACGAAAGAGAAAGAAAAATATCATCAGTACAGTCTAGTAGAAGAAGGAAGTCCATATCATATGAGAATCTATGTCGAACCCACGACCTCATGTGCGTCACCTAGATCTGAAGCAGAAATTGGAATTGTGTCGAGAGAAATTGTAGTTAGTGGGGGAAGTCAAAACAATAGTCATAATAGTGGAAGTAACTCAGTATACTAGAATTAACCAACATCACCAAAGGTAAGTATTATGTAGAATACAATGGCAAGAATATATCATATGTTGAGAATGCCATAATTCTAGGGAGAGGGGTCGGAGAACCCAGAGAAATGTCTATTTGTATGCGATACGATATGGACTGCTAAGAATGTTAAAGATGAAGAAATGAAGATTGCACAGTTAGCCACTATGTTCAGAGGTCGTGCACTGCTATGGTACATGAATTACCAGATGGATACACCTACAGGACAATCAAGGACTTTGGTAGATATTGGACAAGACTTGTTACAGGAATTTTGGAAGCCGAAATCACAGTCGCATTATATCATAAAGAAGAAAGAAATTAAGCAATTGCGGAATGAGATAGTTTGGGATTATGATAAGAGGTTTAAAGATGTCATGGGTATATTAACATTTTAGATACCTAATGAAAAACATCGAGAATTGTTTATTGTAGGTCTATTTTCGCACATTCGTTGTCCATTGACACAGCAGAAAGTTGCGTCGCAACCAAAAGATTTAGAAATTGTGATGAAGTTAGAAGAATATCCTGTAGGAGATGGCACAGGTTCAGTCACAGCTAGTTGCACTCAAGGTTTATTTGTCAGAGATAATGAAGGAAAAGGAAAAATGCAAACAAGTTTTGTCAATTACATGTAAGGAAAAAGTCCATCGTAAGAAAGAATTCCCAGCATTTGCGCAGTATGTGGCTACAAGAGCATTGAACCCATTGGCAGGAGGAGTAGGATATTGTGAAATATGCAAGACATGGGAACATCATCTGACTGATTTTCTATTATTGCAGAAGTACCATAGTATGCCCAGGAATTTGTTTTGTATTTTTTGCAAATCTATAGGTCACAATGAAAAAGATTGTCATGCATTCGAATTAATGACAAAGTTCACTTAAGATGCATACAAAATCCAAGAAGAAAATGTTGCAACAGACGGGGGATTCTCATAGTACAATAATCCGAGAGGATTTAATTACCAGGGTGGACAAGGAGAATTTAGTAGAGGTCGAGGATGAGGATGATTGGGGCAAGGAGGAAGAGGATCGATCATTTGTTATAATTGCAATCAACCAAGACATCTAGTGAGAAACTACCCAAATCCTTGCACGATGTGCACGTACTACAGAGCATTGGGCCATGCGACATAAAAATGTCCTCAATTGATAGTGAAATGGTAGGAAATAGGGAACCAAAATCAGAACCATAACCATAATCATAATATACAGATGATAGCAGTCAAGGAGTGGGATGATCATCCCAGAGTAGCAGTCATTATGTGCAGAGGAACGAGAATTGGACCAAATGCGACGAAAAAAGGAAAATGGGTCGAGCAATAGATAAGGAAAGCACATGAGCCCATGCCAACATTTAATCCATAGAAATGGAAGGAGATATATCAACCATCGAGGAAACATGTACTAGGAACTAAGTGGATAGCATCAACATTAAAAGCACCACCAATATAAAATATGTCTTCAGTATATGATCGCACCATTCCAAAAAAGTCAGTCAAAAAGGTAAACACTTTGAAATATTATCTAAAGATTTGTTTAGAATTGATGAACTTGGATGAAATAGCGTTAAATTCACTTCACATGATGATCAATCAATGTAACCAAGATAGAGAAGTACCTACGACCCAGAGAGCAGTGAACCAATTATTGTGTAAGAATAGGACAAACAAAGAATTCAGATTGAATGCGTAGATAGGAGAATATGACATGGATAATATCATCTTGGATTTAGGATCAGGTGTGAATGTTTTTCCAAGACAGATGCGGGAAATGATGAGGAAACGAAAGTTGGTTTGGTTGACTGTTCAGTTAAGGTTGGAAAATCAACATAAGATAATACCAATCGAGAGACTAGTAGGAGTACATGTTAACATAGATGGAGTGCACAATGTATCCAACCTTGAGGTCATTGAGATCGTGGATAACAGTCAGTCATATCAAACATTGCTTGATCTAGACTAGGCCTTTGACAACCAGGTGATTATTAACTTGAAGAACAGAGAGATGAGTTTTGAAGGTGGAGGCTTAAAGTTCACTACACCATTAGACCCCACGGAAGAAAGAAGGTATGTGGAACCTGAGAGAAAATAAATTTATAACCTATATAATATAACCATGCGCATGAATGACTATGTCAATCCTACATCATATGGCGCGCTTAGTTGGATAAGCATTAGCTCTTGTGCATCAAATTCAAAGGAAGAACTTGAACATTGGCAGCACCGGTTGCACAAAGTATCGACCATAAGATATGCTCGTTTTACTTGCTCTTTATGCTAGATCAGAATAGAGGTATGTGATACACCCAGGTTTTATGGATTAACTAAGGTAAGTTCCTTTATAAAATCATTTGAGTTGTAGATACCCAAACATCAAAGATTGTTTGCATTAGATGTTGCAATAAGAGCAACCCTAGGGAGATGGTGGGAACACACAAGGAAGGAATAGAGGATTGGAAACACTATAAAAGGCTGATGCAGAATAGATTTGGAACAGAAGAAACTATGCATAATTATACAGGAACGAGCAGCACGATGAATCATGTTTCGCAATGTATGAAAACTTGGAGACAGGTACCAAAGAAGGAATGGACACATAGGTTCATACATACACTTGAGGTGGTTCTCAAGATCTGGTATCTAGAACTAGAAGTGAACAGAGGGACAACAGAATGGGAAGAGCTCACCCAAAATTTCAAGGTAACATTTAGTTTTGAAGCTAATTCACCCTTAGTATATGTATCTTTACAAGTCATTAGAAGTAATATTCTTATGGAAGAAGATCAAATAGAAATAGTACATGTGTGTAGTGCACACAAAGAATCTTCAATAGTCCATTAACTACTAGAATGATACAATATTATTGAAGAAGATCAAGAGGAAGGAGACCCAAGAAATGTGCAAGTACCAAAGACTGAAGGAGAGTGTGACATAGTAGGTCCCGAACTTGAATTTGATGCATATGCGAAGCCATTAAGGGTGCGCATAGTGGATATTGGCACAAAATACAAACCTAATTTCGTGAATATTGGTGACTATTGCAACGATGAGACTGTTGAAAAAATTGCAAACCTACTATGTGAGCTTCAAGATCTCTTTTCGAAAACCTTTTCATAGATGAAGGGGATAACTGGGGAATTAGAAGAAATGAATATCTCGTTAAAACCAGATGCTAAGCCAATAAGACAAAGACCTTAAAGGTTGAATCTGAAGTACAAATAAAAAGTGAAAGCATAGCTTGACAGAATGATAGAAGTCGATATCATTGAGCTCTTCATAGAGTCCGAACGGATAAGCCCAAATTATTTCAAGATAATAACACAAGGGATATTAGAATTTGTGTAGACCTAAAGAAGTTGAACAATTTATGTTTACATGACCCTTTTCCAACCCCTTTTACAGATGAAGTGTTAGAAAACATAGGAAGGTAGGAGGCCTACTTATTCTGATGTGTTTTGGGGTTATGGACAAGTCAAGGAAGGACTAGTGAATGGGATTCGGCTAAAACTATACAAGGACAGTCGTCCTTCTATGCACTAGGAAAATTGCGCAGACTAACTTGTATTATAGTGTACTATAGAAAGAAAACGAATAAAAACGAAGGAAAAAACAAGGAAATGGTTTATGGAAGAAGTAGACAGTTGAAGAGTCCAAGCAGTTAAGGAAAAACATGAAAATGACGCAAAAGAAAAAGAAGTTGGAAGAAGAGCACATAGACAAAGGAAGAAATTTTGTGTAGAAAGAAGAGATTGCGCAAAAAGAAGAGACTGCATAGAATGAAGAGATCGCATTGAGAGAAGAGATCGCGTAGATGAAAAATAGGAGCATTTAATACAATCCATGATGGGATGTGCAATAAATATCTAACATAATGGCAAAGTAGTGGCATTGCATAACAATAAATGAAGATCGGTCAGAATATTTTGATAGGTTGGAGAATCTGATGGATAATTCACCAAAGATATTGAGTTAATGGAGCATTAAGGCAGGTAATGAATGCAAAGCAGTAGTGGATTAGATGGAAATTTTAGGTGCTAAGGGAAGTTAACAATTGAAAATGAAGTATAAAATCAAGCAAGGGGTCAACAGGGGAAGGTTATTGTCAGTTAGAATTTGCATATAGAGTGAAGTTGTAGAGTCGAAGTTACAGAGTTGAATTTTTAGAGTAGAGTTACAAAGCACAGTTAGATGTAGAGACCATTCGCAGCGGAAGATGGCACCACGTAAGGCAGCAACAGCTTCAACTTCAGTACTGAAGAAACAATGCATTCAATCAGTTATGATGCCCGTAGTTGAAGAGATGGTAGAGGAATCCTCCTCAGCATCAAGATTCCCCTGAGACTACATACCACCGAGAAATCCATCCACAAAACAGGTCAAATTACAGAAAGATGTGAAGTACCCACTCGTGGAGTCATCAATTCGAAAGGGAGTCATTGTCAAAGGGGACATTTTAGGTCTGATACCCACTTTAAACTATGTCTACCATGACATTACATATGAGAAGAATTTTCCAGAGTTAGTTCCCATCAATTTCCTGAACAAGTACATTAGCTTCGAGACTCACATGATAGTCATATAACCACAAGTGTGGGATAAGGGGTTGCAAAAAGAAGGCCTTCTAAACCTGTTCGACATACCACACTTTGGAAGGATCCAAGTGATTAATGCATGTGTAAAAATGTTGCTAAGTTGTATGCACATGGGCTACTTGTGGCTCAACAGGCTTGTGTCAAATGATACAGACTTGATCATATGTATTATTGGTCTTCCATCACAAGGGGAGGACCCCTCATCATTGTTTTTCAACAAGAATAATGAAAAGACTCTCTTTTAGAGCATGAAGGAGAAATTCCATACATTCCATGGATAACGTGGACTAGATGTTGCAAGCATATGTGGTTCGATAGAAAGGTTCATGATGCAATCCTTATCCTGTAAGTTGTTACAAAAGTGTTGAAAAGAACCAAGTCCCAGCAACATTCATAGAGGCAACGAAAAGGTGTGTCAAGGGCGTCGAGATGAACTGGGTCACGTTTTTACTAAACCAATTTTTGATTGATTGTGAGGAAGTTTAGGATAATGGGACCAAGTTCCATTATGCATGGTTACTAATTATAATAGCATTATCAGTCTGGAGGGATCCAGATGACACACAATTTTTTGGAGTTAAGGAGAATCCATGTCTAGTTGCATGCTATAAGAACCTATGGTATACCACGCACAAGGCATGACAGATCGACAACAATGTTTCATTTTACATCTATAAGGAAACTATTAGGGATATCATTGAAAGAACATTTTGCATACGACCATAGGTGGTTAAGGCATATAAGGCAGTGGCGCGCTTTAAGGCAGGGCGTCACCACATGTATGTGCAAGAAAAGAAAGACTTAGATCAACAATGGATTGCCAACCAATACAGGTTAAGTGAGGAGGAGATGGGCCATATCATGGTCGATTGGGACAACATGTCAAACATCCCACCCACATAAATAGGGCCTTCAAAGAAAAACAATGATGAAGAAGAAGGATATGGCTAGGGAAAAGGTGATGACACAAAGGAAACCACCCAGCAGACAACACCACGCACAAATAGAAAGCAGAAGAAACCAAAGAGAGGGAAATCTAAACATCAACAACCGAAGAAAAAATCCATTAAGGAAGTGGCGATCCAAGTCTTGGAAGAGGAAGATTTGGGGAATATAGGAGATCAAGTGAAAGAAGTCATTGATGACACATTTAAACATGTGAATCAACAACAATAAGAGATGGATAAACGAATGCAGGATCAAATGGTTGAGTTGCGACAATTGATGGAAGAAACCAAGATCGCACCAGTGTGAAAGCCGGAGGATGAAAAAATGACTACAAATAATGGGTAGGCCATTCCAACAACCTCTCACTCATTAGAAGTAGCAGGAGAACGATGATTGATAAAGATTGTGATAGGAGTAGTAGATTTCCCCACCACAGAGATGCAAGAACATTAGGTCACATTGACTTAGTGTTATCTCAAACTACAACAAATGTCTTACAACAATTGCAGCTGAGCTTGACGCAAGAGATGATATTTCACACAGAAAATACATCGAGCGAGTTAGTTAAGGTTATGGCCGAGAATGTAAACTTGGAGATGGAGTTTAGCAAGGTCAAGTAGGAGCATGATGAGGCTGCGCAAAAGGTTGAAAGGATGCATCAGTCCTTTAATAAGGTTTACCATGAACTCCCAAAAGTGCATAAAACAACATTGTCCCTAGTCGAAGAACAAGTGACAAAGATAATTGAAGTCATTCAAGGCTTCTGCGCATGAATCTTCGACCTAGAAACATGTATGAGACCAAGCAGTCCCCCTAAAGAAAGGGAGAAAAGGGAGTAGATAGTGACAACAACAGTGGAGAGCATAAAGAATCTCGAAGTATAATATGCTCAACTTTATACAAAAACCATGGGTTTCTGGACACAACTCAGTCAAGATAGGGAGAAACAAGAGATCAACCAAAAGATCCAGGATGCGCAAGAAAAGGTGCATAAGTTCAAAGCACTGATGCACACATTATCGCTAGTAGAGGTGGTAACGAAAATGAATGAGAACAGAAAGTTGTATTCAAAAATGAATAAGCTAAGGGCAGAGCAGTAGGGTCGCACACAATAGATAAAAGTAATACATGATGAAGCATATAGAGTGATAGAGGTCTTATTCGCAACACAAGATATAATCAAATGGGCAGTTGATGAAAGTGTCGAGAAGATGCAGGCTCAGATCACTGCTAAAATGGTCAACAACATTTTTCAAAAGGAAATAGAGTTAAAGGAGAAGGTTGCGACAACGAAAAAGACCTTCAAAAAATTCATGGGGCATTGGAAGAAGGAATGAGTGGCTCGGGATGAGCCACAGGTGAGTGTTGGGGGCATGTTGGATAGACATTTGGGATATGTGCCAGAATAAGTTAAAGAATAAAAGGCAATTAGAAGATGGACCAGAGCACGCTACAAGAGCATACTTTAAGGAGTCAAAGTGCGTGATAGGAGGAAGTGCAACAGAGCATCTCATAGAAGATGCAAAGTAGTTAGGATTTTGGGACATTTTGTCCACTTTGTAATGGGCTTAGCCCTATTTTGATGTATAAATATGTAAAGGTTTTTTGGGAGAGAGGTTCTGAAAAGTGTGTGCAAGGGGTGCGAGTGGTGAGTGAATAAGGAAAAAGTTAAGTTTTTGGCTAAGGTTTAGATGTTATGACTGAGGTTTTTGGGAGTAGGCTCGCAATGTAGAAAAATGACTAGGCAAGTTTGGGTAACGTTATTGTTGCATATTTTGTAGCACAGTGCACAACTATAAGAAGAATATCAATGACTAATATAAGAAGCCATAAATTGTGGGCGTAGCCCAAGTTGGGTGAACCATGATAAACCCTTGTGTCGTGATGTGTTGTTGTTGCATGTTATGATGTTTACTATTACTTTGCAATGAGGATAAATGTGATATTCATATATGTTGTTATAATGCCGTACATTAAAATAAATGGTAATTGAATGATTATCCAGTAAAGGAATGTTGCACAAAGGGTATGTCACATGATAAGTAACTATGAACTAATGGAAATTGCACACATGAGTAGATGGTTAGTATGGATATGTTGAATTCCTACCTTCCCCTCATCACTGCAAAACCTTGGTGTTAGCAACATTTCTTGTTTTCGGCACCGGCGTACACAGGTTTGCAGGTTGCTTGAGGAGCGCCCAAGAGCAGCGCATAAAAGGAAGTCCTTTTGGACTTAAAATCAAGCGAGTGGGCACTTCATGCTTCAGCTGAAAGAATTCAGCGACAGAGCCGAACAACGATTGATGGGTAATTGTAGAATAGTCGAGCCGCGTCAAGAATAGCGCTTAAAGTTTAAAGGAGGACAACGGTCGGAATCCTTCGGGAGGCACTCGTGAAGTTACGAGGACCATTGATCGCGATCGGTACAAGCGCAGTAGTTATTTCGCGAGCTCGGGGTTCGTGAGTTTGAATGGCGAACCATATCCCTTTGGTTGCGCGAAGCGCCGAGTTACGAAAGGTGCCCGGAGGAGGTCAACTTTTGCTGACCATCGCGCCTCGGGACTTCGCGAGGGAAGAATGCCTAAGTTCAACGCTCCAACTCGCGAAGCCGCGAGTTGCGAGAGGTTAAAGTTGGGCCCACAGCAGCGTCGGGTGAATTTAGGACCGTCGGATTTGAAAGACGTGTGGCGCTCAATTGGGTCGTCTCGACATTTCGCCCGTCGCAACTCCAAAATGCTAAAGGCAACGTTGTTATGTTCTGATGCACGAAATGCCAGGAGAGTCCCGGACCCGGCCCAACCAAGGTATCGGGTAAGTTCTAAGCCGTCGGATCTGGGGACACGCGTGGCGCTAACTCAAGCTATTTCGGCGTTTCGCTCATCGCTATTCTAAGAAGCATGGATCAGTTCCTCTTTATGCGCGAACGCCGAAAGCATTTTGGGGATAGACACAGGGTCACGGCCCGCGGTCATTTGGGAAAGAAAGGAGCTATGCGAGAAGGGATCCAAAGGCGCCGAGTCCAGTTGTCGAACAGATCGTTCGATCTCCAGTACCATTTGATACGATCTCGCTCCTGACCTTCGCCTGAAATAAATTAAGGCGAGAAGGGGTAGGTGAAACCTCTCTTCATGCATTAAGCGTAAGGCATGGAAAGTCTGGCAAGCGGTCCGCTCAAGAAGGTCCTGTGTACCCAGTTCGTCAAAGAAGCCATGCTGAAGTCTTCGAAGAGGCAGAAAAGTCTGCACACGCTAGCTCGACAATTAATAGTTCAGCTACCCTCCCCCTGCAGGGGCCATGCGCAATTAAGGTGGAGACAGGCAGAGAAAGATTGTTCGAATTTGACTGAAAAGACACCAAGCCTTGGGTGTCTGGGCATGCCTCTGTGGGGCGAATTTTCCTAAGTATATAGGCTCAGTCCTTGTAATTTTGTAGGGGATCGATGGTTGAGCTGAGCTCCCGGTTGTAAAGTTTTAATGAAGCATTGTTTCTCTGGTTATGTATGAGCTTTTGAGACTTCTTGCCTTATGAATGTCAGTTTCTTTCATGTCTCTGTTTACACTGTGTTAGAGTAGCTCGGAATTGGAGGATCCAGTCGAGTTGTAGCTTTATAGGATGATGTTGTAATGGATCACTGTAATAGTTGCACTGTCTCTAATCAGTTCTTGTGGTTTCCCCAGCGCTGAGTGACTTGGAATTGGAGGATCCAGTCAAGTCCCCTTTCAGTTCCTTGAGACCCTGAACCAAGCGGATCTTGCTTTCAGAGTCTTTCTTCTGCAAACTGTCGAAAGCCTGTTGCCCAAGTCGTTTGTTCACTCTTCCTACTAAGTCTTCCACCTGATCATCTTTTAATCAACCCACTGGCTGAAGTTAGGATTCCAGACCTCCTTGGTTCTTTACATACCAGACCCAATCTCTGAGTTAGAATGATATTTCCTTGAGTCTTACCTCCATTTGATCACCCCTTTATAAACAAACCGTGACATTAAACTGATGGGTGTCGGGCTCTGCTCCTGCAAGCAATCCAGGAGTGACTTCCGACGCTAACACTTGGTTCCTGCAACCCCTCTAGATGCCTCGGGTGAGACTTCACTTGCTTGCAGGTGATGTCGAAAGAGTTAGTGTCTAAGGGTTTTTTTGGTGTTTTGATGATCAACCACGAGTCTTCCCACTGCGTGCCAAAAATATTACAACAAACATAATCATCATAATTTTATTATACGATCAAGTGAATGAATATTTTTTTTATATTATTAAAAAATAATACATTTCCTTTTCTTTATTTACTTTTATCTTTCCCTTGCCGACCAAGGGAGTGTAAAATGACTGCAAAGTCTTCAATATTATGGAAGACACTATTTCTCGCTTGATAAAACATCTCTCGTCCCCACAAACATTTACGATTAAGAGGTGAGAGGTTCGACTTCTATTAACTCGAACTCGTCTTCTTTCTACACTCTTGGCTGCAAGATTTCCAGCTTCAAAGATGTACATATGGTTGGTTTATATAATGTCAAATATGTACATACATTTGGCTTATATAAAGTCAAATATGTACATGTGGTTGGCTTATATAAAGTAAAAAAAATGATAAAAAATTCACTCTTAGCCTCTTCCATTGCTTTCCATAAAGCCATACAGTCGCCACGAGGGCTTCACCTTGTTAATCAATATCTTATCATGTTTATTCATAAAGGGGGTTTTTAAATTATGAAAAATAGGGTCAATATATTGTAAATATTGGTGGGGGGTGTGGGGTATGGGGGGATTTATAAGTAATGGGGGGTATAAATGTAGCATCTGGTAAAAATAGGGTATATCTAGTAAAAATAGGGTTTTTGTTATTAGAAAATATGTATTGGAAGGGGATTCAACAAAAGGATTTTAGGAGATATTTTTCAATATCTAATGAAATTAGGGGTATTCTTTAACATTCCATGAACACACACGTTGTGTCATAGGTTCAATAAATTGAGACCCTGTGATAGTCACACAATTTTCTTATTTGAATACAAAATGTTTATTAAAAAAGCATACAATCAGATTCATGAAGTGCAATACTAGGGAATTGATTGCATAATTGTACTATGTCGTTTTGGTGAAAAACAAGGATGGATGGATGATAGGTTCGATCTGTGCTTATTTCCCGTGAGATATTATTTTCGAAGTACTCTAAATATTAGACTTTTTGAACCTTTTCTGACTGTGTTTTCTGATCACTTTTGCTCAGAAAACGATCAGAAATTTAAAAGTATTGATGCAATTGCATATATCAATTGCTAATATTGCAAATCCAAGTGGATTGGGGTATTTTTAAGGTTTTGAATCCATCTATGCATTCAAAACTGCAATTTAAACAATGGGAAATTATGATTTTGCCAACAATTGGATTGTTGGATTCCAGCAATAATTGCCCGAAAAAGTCAAAAAAGTCTAATAGTTAAATTACTCCATTATTTTTAGTCACTCGAGCCTAACAATATTAGGAACCTTGGTTGATAGACGAGGCCATTTAATTTTAATGAAAATAACATTGTGTATAAATAGTTCATGCATTTCAAATCTGGATTGAACAACTGTGAAAGCGAATTTTGTAGATGAAAATAAGTGGCAAATTTTAATATGTTATGAAAAGACGACAAAAATTGATTGAAGAACCATCCCTTGAAAGAACGTTATTGAAAATTATCTTCCTTTTCCAACTAGGTTTACTTTTTCATTTTTAGTATTTGGGTTACTTTACTTTTTTTTTTTACGGTTCTAGGTTTTGGTGGTATTCATCATGTGCTCATAGGACCCAAACTTTAAAATAATATTTCCCATTATTTTACTATGTATGGAAAGATAAAAATAAAATAACCACAATTTTAGGTACTCACATAATCTTCGTAGGTGTTGTTTCTTTTCTTCCAACACTCAAGGCTTTGTATTTTGGAGGTGTATAAGTCATGAGGATGGAAATGTAAGAAAAACTACAAATTTGACTCTTAACCCAAGTGTTATATTTGGTTATTTACTAATATCTCCTTTCGGAGGAGAAGAGTGGACCATTAGCATGGACAATCTAGAAAATGTAATTAAAGAACATGTATGGTTAGGTTCCATTTGTATCTTCAATAGTATCTTTTCGTATAGACTTTTTGTGCATTTGAATGGTCAAGAGAAACTTAATTGTCCTATAGTTTAGTGTATATATTGATTGCTTGTTGTTTTGTTCGATTCAACCATACAACATATTCTAGTGAATTTTATGAGCCCACTAATCCATAAACCTCTCAAACTCAAACATTTATGTTTCTACTTAGAGACCAACGTCTTGAAGATATTGATTTACTTAATACCTTTTACATTTTTGAACTGAAAAAATAATAGTTCAAGGAAAAATGATACATTTTTTAAATTTCATTACACATTTTTTTTTAAGATATGCTTATAGGCATACACTTATTGAAAAGAATCATATTAAATAGGTTTTTAATCTTTTATGTGTTTTCCATGGAAAAGATTAAATAGAAATAAAATATTCTTAATTGTCCTCATAAATCAGGGTTCATATTTGACAAAAAAAAATTACTTTTACTGATTAGTAATTACTAACCATAATTAACATTAATTAAAATAATTACACTTCCTCCTTTTTACCGCGTTTAATCTAATGTGTCATATTGCGGTCCGATGTTTCATTTTGTTGTTACTGCCATGTTTATGTGGCATGTTGTAGTGGCCAACGTTTTATTATTATTGTACACTATTTAATATTAAATAGTGTACAATAATAGTGTACTGTTCAGATGGAAACATGATTTATAAAAAAATTAATATTTTAAATAGTATATAATAATAATAAATTAACAATCAACAATAATGTAAAAGAGAAAGATTGAAGAAAGCATGTATTCTTGGAATTTTGACTTTTACTCTTATTTTTTTGAAAACGTACTTGACGACCCATAGAATTTGAGAATCATCTATCAAAATTACCAATAGAGAGATATTTGGAATGAATATAAAATAATCATTCTTTTAATTCATGTTTTCGTATATGCAATATATATTCTTTAACCATATATGTACTTGTTTATATATGCAATTTATGCTTATGTTTATTTATGCAATTTATGCTTATGTTTATTTATGCAATTTATATGCATTATGTTTTTGTTAATGTTTTTCCTTTGAAATATTGATATCCTTATTAGTCCCTGCCTTGTTATTGTTTTTTCTTTGAAATATTGATATCCTTATTAGTCCCTGCCTTGTTATTGTGTTTCCTTTGAAATATTGATATCCTTATTAGTCCCTGCCTCGAGCGAGGGACTATAGCATTATAGCATTTAGTAGGTGCATTTAGCTATATGAGTTAGTTTTTTGCGATAAGTTTTATTATTTTATTTTTTTAATTAAAAAAATAATTTTTTAATTATTACATATTTTGATTTTGATTTTTTGATTTGTTTATATATAAGTGGAACATAATACCTTGGTGGTGAGCAAGGGGTTGTCACAACGGGTGGAGCAGAGGTTGTCAGAAAAGGTGGTTGGGTTGGTCAGAACAACTTTCTATTGTCTCAAGGAGCGCGATTGTCAGAACAGGTTTTGTAAGAGCTCCTCATGTTAAACACTTCCTGTAGCTTCCTAGTTTGAATTCGTTATAGTGTTGGTTGTTGCAGTGTTCTCTTTCCACGGTTTGGTAAGAGCTCCGACTTAACTTCCTCATTTTCTGGTTTTTTAAATCATGTCGAGATTTTCCTTGAAAACAATCACTGAATAGATATATGTCTCGTTGCAAAATGATTTTTTCATGTTGGGTTGGTTTGGACTCATAAGTGGAAGTGATGTTCCAATTTCATGGTTCCAAAGATACCATGAATCAAACATTGGGAGGTCAAGTCATGCTCTCTTTGGAAGGATTCCACCGTTTCTCCCTGTTGTGAGCTCGTTCGCCCTCAAGCCTCACGCCGATAAGAAATTCCTGCGTCTATCGAGCTTTGGTACGTTAAATTTTACCAAGGTTTTGGTCTTTCATAAAAATTATAAGGGTGTGATCTGGTACGAAATTATACGCTGATTTTAGCTCCGGTCGTTCAAATTAGGCTTTTCTCTATTTGAAGTTTTTCTTAAGCTATTGTTGTGTCCAAGTCATCTCGTTGTTAAGATTAGTTTTGGAATTTCATTGAAGTCTTTAGAAATGGGCTGCCTTTTTACAGCTTTCTAAAATTCGAATCAATGTTGGAAAAAAAAGCTAGACAATCTATGGAAGAGATTTGATTATAATAAAGCTTTTAATTTATGGGGAAATCTAAAATTTTGAACACTGCAATGAAAAGGGTTGAAATTCTTACTACTCACATTATACTGAATTTGCGCGAAGTTGGTTGGAATGTTTAGTTTGAATTACGTGGGTGGGAAGAAGATGTGTTTCCTTTGTTTAAGATCTAATGTCCTCCAATTTTATCAAGGTTAAGAAAATTTTAGATTTGGTCACTGCGAAATTGATTTTAGAATCCCGATTCCTTACCCCACATTATACATGCCAAGTTTCAATTTAAAATCTTAAGAGGATTCTTTGACTTCCTGTAGGTGAATGGGAAAGTTTTTATTTTAATTTAAATAGTATATTCAACTTCTTATGGCCTTATAGTTGAATTGGTCCTATTAACACGGCAACATGTTCTATTGGGGGATTGAACTTGTTCTAAACAAATCTCACTTAATTTCACTTGACCGCAACAATTTTGACGTAAATCACATAGACTTATTTCTTAACAAAAACTGTTTAGGATATTTATTGGAAAGGATGACCTTAATGACATTTCAGATGAGCTAATTGAAACTTACATTAGAAGAGGCGGATCATAAATTTGTTTGTATGTTGATTCATGGCAAATCTAGATTATCCACTGGAGTTGTCATTGAATGCATTTGGAGCCTTCCCGTTATCATATTTGTACATCTTGCCCAAATTGAAAATCGTTAAATCTCTTACGTAGTTATATTAGAATTCACATACTATACTTTATAATCTTGATTATGTCATTATTTGATCTATGTTAGGTTTCCATAGTAATTGTGCTTTATTAATAGGTAGAAAATTGGTGGCTAATGACCCACTCCATCCATTATTACTAAGTTTTATTTCTGATATTTTTAAATAGTTTATATAATTAGCACCCTACAATTTTGATGTGCTCGAGTTTAATGAGAATATTAAACAAAATCTTGTGCCAACAGCGCATTGAGTTCTTAAAACAAAACTCTTCGTCCATCACATCTCAATCCTATCCTTTAGACAGACAGATAAGTCAATGCCCAACCATGCAAGCAAGAAATGAGCTATAACATAATTAGAAAAAAAACATTATTGGTCATTGCTTCTCCTCTTAATTATTAATTGTTTTATTATCATGAAATTTATCGAAATAACCATTGTCACCATAGTGCTTGTTAGCGTCAGAAGTCACTCCTGGATTGCGACAGGAGAAGAGCCCAACGGCCATCAGTTTTATGTCACGATAAGTTTAATGGATGTCAAATGGTTAGAGACCCAGGACAGAATCACTCTAGCTCAGGGACCAGGTCTGGTATGTAAAGAACAAAGGAGGTCTTGATCTAACTTCAGTCAGTGGGTTGATTGTAAAATGGGAGGTGGAAGACTTGGTGAGAGGAGTGAGCAAAACTACCTTGGGCAACAGGCCTTTCAGCAGTTTGCAGAAGAAAAACTCTAAATGCAAGATCCTCTTGGTTCAGAGTTTCGGGTAACTGAAGGGGTGACTTGACTGGATCCTCCAATTCCAAGTCATCCAGCATTGAGAAAATCACAAGACCGATTAGAGACAATGCAGCTGTTATAGTGATCCAACCTACACCATCCTATAACAACTACAACTCGACTGGATCCTCCAATTCCGAGTTGTTCTAATACAGTATGAACAAAGACATGGAAAGAAGATGACATTCATAAGGCAAGAAGTCTCATATGTTAATACATAACCAGAATAACCAGTCTTCGTTAAAGATTTTACAATCGGGAGCCTTGCTCAACCATCGATGCTTACAAAAATGGCGAAAATGCCTACATATACTCAAAACAACAACAGCAGCAAAAACAAGATGTTGCATTAAAAACATTGTGTCTGCATGTATTCTGACAGACTGCGCATGCAGACTCTGGCCGATCGTGCACCCAAGACAGACGCTATCAGATTTCAGACTGTCCTGTTGTAGATGAATCGACCATCTTTAGTCCTTTGCTGGACTTTCTTTTTATGGCGGAGATGATGCTCAACCACCAGCAACAACCACAATAACTTCTTTCTTGGGACTGGGGACAGCCTCGGTCAACTCTGCCTTCTAGGACGTGGAGGTCTCCTAATGGTGCCACCTGGATCAACTGAACGGTCTCTCTTTGGATGCTACTTCGCTGGACTGCTGCGAGGAACCCCTATGGCGTATGTGAAAAGGGTACGATGGGAGTGATGGCATCAACACTGTGGAGGTGATGGAGAGGAAATAGGAGTTGTGACATAAGCTGAGGAATGCCACGAGGTATGAATAGGAAAGAGGAGGAAGGTGTGTGGAGTGTGGGGGTACAGGTGGACATGGAGTAAAAGGGATGATCATATAGGTGGAGGTGACTGGGAGTGAGAGGGACACATGGCAGGAGACGAGAGGGCGATGAGTTGAGGAGGGGCCATGTGGATGGAGAGAGGGAAGTTGGACATATGACAGGGGAAGAGGGTGGCAGTAGGTGGAAAACAGGTGGCAACGGGGAGGACGACTCAGACAGTGACACGATAGGAAGGGGGGGCCGCTATAGTGAAATTCCATTCTGGACCCCCCGCCCCTCCATTAAAGGCAGAACCGATTGGGGGGTCCGGAATTCAATACATACTGTAGATCTAAGCGCCGAGACTTGGGTCGTCCAGATGCGCGCATACATTATGTCTGATTCTGGGACGCCCCCCCCCTCTCGTTAAAGCCAGAATGACGGAGGGGGTGCGGAATTGGACCTTGTCCATGAATTTGAGTGCCTGGATCACGACCGTCCAGATCTGCGCCCTCTTTAAATTAAATGTGCCCGAACCTCGTTGATGGATGAACGGTTGAGATGACCTCAGCGCTTTCGTCATGAAAATCCTGAAGGGCCCCACTCGTGGCTCAGCTATTGCGTTGTGTGTCCTTCAGATGGACGGTCGAGATGGTATCTAATGTTAGAAGAGGGTTGCCTCTATTACCAGGCTCGCTTGACGTGAACGGGTGCTAGGACCATAGGCTTAGCTTCAAAGGCGCTTATCGACATTTCAGGGTTCGGGGTTTCGAGATGTGAGATGACGAGGGAATTTTACCCTTCGAACTCCCGAATGTCGATATGTCGGCATGACTAGATCTTGCGCCATGCGTCACTGGATCGGACGACCCAGATTTAGTCTTGAAATATAGGCGCTTTCTCTGACGCTATATATCGGGTAACTTGATAGCCCCGAAATCCCGATGACCGTTGATCTACTTCGTCGCTTGATCCTTGTCGTTGAAATCAGACTGCTCGCTCGCTCGCTTGATTTAAGCCCGAAATGGACTTCTTCTGTGAGCTGCGCTCGGCGCTTACGGCTGCAGCCTTTGAATAAAACTTATCTGACCGGTTTTCAAAACCCCACTTCTATGCGTTTACACCAGAGGCCTAAAATCGGAGAGGAAAACACCCCTATACAAGAAATGTTGCTAACATTAGGCTCCATGGGGGATAGAGTCATCCCTGTGATGCTCTAAGAACTCATTTTGCAGTTCCAGTGCCTTGCTATTGGGCTATGGAGTCAAGCTCAAAACATCCCGCTTCTGAAAATATAGGCCGAAAAGTAAAGCAAAGCTACATGCTCAAAGGAGCTTATTTATATACAGTCCTAATGCTAATAAAATATTTTACATGGGGCTAGGTGAAAGTAGACTTCCACCATAGCCATTCAAGAAACTTCCTGGATAGAAGCTCCTTCCTTCGGTCGATGATCACCAACAGATGGTGTAACCGTGACAGCAAAACGGCTACACTCTTCAACTTCTCCTCACAGGCTGAAGTTGATATGAAATAGGGTGGCTCCAAGGCATAAAGGACATGTCGCTCCATGTATTCGTTGACAGGGTCATAGAATGAGCGGTGAATTCCAGAAAATTGGCGACAGGCAGCCTCCTGTGCCACACAGTTGTCCACCTGTGGCTGAATATCTATGATAAGCACAGGTAGGAGGACAACTGACGGAGGCTCACTAATCTCAGGCGATGGTTGTTCGTTGATTGGCTCTGGATAGAACATGAAATGCGTGCTCAGCTGCTCCTCTGGTTCCTCCTCCTCTTTGTGCACTCTCCCATCTTGTAAAGAGGGAACGGTCTCCCGATCCTTCTCCTCAATCCCAAATGTAAATACATCATGGGAAATCTCATAAAGGAAGAAATAAAAATCCTCTTCCACAATGGCTCCTTCGTTTAAATTTGAGACAGCAGGCTCATCAGGGGCAGATGCTAACGCATCCAAGAAATGTTCAATAATCTCTTCAAAAGAGATGCTTAGATCATCTGCCTTGAAGACTGGAAAATTCTCTTCGTTGTCTTCAGATTCCAATTTTGCACATTGGAGAGTGGGGAATATCGCCTGCTCCACTAGTTCACTCAGGTCATCTTCTTCCTCCCAGGCTGGAAAATCCTCTGCACAGTCTTCATATTTCAACCTTTCTAATTGGGAAGAGAGATATTTCACCTACTCTATCAGCTCACTCAGGGAGTCCTCTCCCCCCCTGGGATATTCATCGTTTTCATAACCCACCTCCGATGCAGACGAATGGGGAGGAGAAAGGACTGAGTTCTGATCCAGGTCATCAAGACCATCTTCACAGCCTACGTTTGAAACAGTTTCATCTCGCATATAGTTGTGGTATCCCCCACAACAGTTATGACAAATTGACTCAAAGGGATACAAATTCTGACAGTAAGCGGTGAAAGCTGCATGGAACTCACTGAGTGAAGAAATGCTAGCAGGGGGTAAAGAATGACACCATCTACGTGCATCCTTTGCTAATGAGAACATGAACATCTTCAGTAATACATCCTCATGATGTATCTCCCACTGACGCATGAGTTCATGAAACTCACTGAGGTGCTGAGCAGGGTTGTCCTCTTCACATTTT